>PVHP010007570.1:0-56237 GCA_004024765.1 Zapus hudsonius
CCCCCAGCCCACTGCCCGCCCTCTGGGCACCACCTGAGTCCTACAGGCTAATGCAGGCTTCCAGGGTGCCAGCCTCACAAAGCCCTTCCTCTCCTTCCTTCCTTCCCCTGGCTTTTCCCGTTCCTTCGCTCCCTTCCAGAACGACTGATGTGTGGGTAGGAAAGCCATTTAGCCCCAAATAAAGACTAAAATGGTTTTTTTTTTTTCCTTCTGATAATGCTGCCGGTTGCAGCCCCGTCATTATGCTCCGTAATGTGCCTTGTGCGTCCACTTTGTCATGGCTTTGGGTCATCCTTGCTCACAATTGGTTATTTACTCAGGGGCTTTTGAAATTATTGCGTTGACACATCTGTCAGACAGCAAAAGCAGAAATGCTAAAAGGTCACTTGGAGAGAAACCAGCTGCTCCAGTCAAACCTTTCTGCCTCCAAATAGCACAATCATTAGAGCCTGGCAGATGGGGCTCAGGCGCCCGCCTTGCCTTCAGGTATTTCGCCACACTACCTCATTGCCAGGTCAGCCGGCCTTCTGGTAATTACCCACACAATAGGCGTCTCTCTGCTTAAGAATAACAGCTCCATTTTCTCTAAACAGGAAACCAGTTTCCCCCCAGATAGGAGTTATATCAGGCCTGCCACCAACTTCCCTATTACTGGGTTAGTTTTGACAGAGGTAAGTATGTTTCCATCACTTCTGAGGCCTTCATTATGCCCTGCAAACTGAAGTTCTGTCCAAGTTAAGCCTGGAGGGCTTTTGAGGGTCTCTGAGTAGGTGGCCTAAGAGAGAAGATTCTCCTCCTCTCCCTATGGTGCTGGAACACGCAGAGGGGTCATGTCTGGTGCTCTGTGGGAGGGTCTCACTTTAGGGACTTTTCAGTCAGCCTTGTTGTGTGTACCCTTGCACACCTGCACCTGTGCAAATGTGTGTGTGTGTGTGTGTGTGTGTGTGTGTGTGTGTGTGTATCAGGGATAGAAAACTAAAAACTCAAGCTGATGCTAACAACCATATAGGGAACAAAATGGAACATTTGTCTATAAACAGATTCTGCTAAACTCTTTTAAGGGACAGTTAGTATGTCAACATCTTTTATAGAAATAAAAATAATAAAAGTTATCATCATAAGACTATCTCTGAAGCTTTGGGTTACAGAGGAGGACCTTAAAATTATTTGTTTTTAATTTTCATATTTTTATTTATTTATTAGTAAGCCGAGAGAGATAGAAGCGAGACAGACAGAAAGCATGGAAGTGTCAAGGCCTCCAGCAAATGAACTCTAGATGCATGTGCCATTTTGTGCATCTGGCTTTATGTGCGTACTGGGGAATCAAACCTGAGTCATTAGGCTTTGCAAGCAAGTGCCTTAACCATTGAGCAATCTCTCCAGTCCCCTTAAAAATTATTTTCTCTGAAGGAGTAACATTACCAATAGTAAAGTAAAAGCTCTCCATTATTAGGGATCTCTCTCTCTCTCTCTCTCTCTCTCTCGCTTTAATTTATTGAGGTAGAGTATCACTCTATCCAAGACTGACTCTAGAACTCACTCTGTAGTTCCAGGCTGGCCTTGAACTCACAGTTATCCTCCTACCTCTGCCTCCCAAGTGCTGGGATTAAAGGTGTTTGCCACCACACCTGGTAGAATGTTTTGATGGATGTTTCAAAAGCATTGTGTGTTGTGTACGTGAGTAAGGCTGAAAGTGGAAGCTGGTGAGATGGCCTCATAATTGCAATTAGAGCTCTAAAATCACCATAAATCGAGTAGGCGAGACTATCTGAATAGATCCCTCAGGCTGCTGGGCCTTTATACATTAATGAGTGGGAGCCTTCAGACTTGACTTGGAACATGCCATCAAAGAATTAGAAACAAGGAAGTACTAATAACAAAATCCCCAGCTATAATGACCATGACTGATGCTGTAACTTTGCTGATTTGCCTTAATTTCTTCTTGATCTGCCACCTTGTCTGCTGGACCTCAGTTTCCACTCTTGCATTCTGTTTCTTCTTTTATTCTTGGAGTCAAGCAGTGATTTGGAGTTGGCTTTAGAGCATATGATTTCCAAAAGCAATTGCTCTTAGCAGCATCAAAGAACATTGCATCACACTTGATACCCCACAATAATTCAACACAGGCTTACTACATACTTTAGCTGCACTGTGAGTTACAAAGAAGCAAGAAGTTGAGAACTGAGATAGCCTGTGCTAACATGATCTGTTATTTCAAAGGTTTCCCTCTTAAATTGGATCCCAGAATCCTGCAGATTTTCTCTCCTGGTCTGCTTCCTCTTTACTGAATGAATTGAATATCTGTCATGGTGGTATTCTTTGCTGTTACATCCCCACCCCCAAGTCAACAAATGTTCTGATGGCATTTTTGAGTCAACAAAGTGGACCATTGCCTTGTATTGAAACAAATCCGTACAGGAATGGAGACCATTCAGAAGAGATGCCAAGGGAGTTCTCTTACAACAGAGTGTGGATGGGAGTTCATGGATAGGTTTTGGAGCATGTGCTAATTCACAAGCACTCCCAAAAATTATACGTGGAAGTGGAAGTGGCCTGTAGAAAACACTCCTTATAGTCTTGGGACAAGATTCAGAGCCGTTTGAACATTAAGGAATGCATGATCATACTTTGAGGTCACCAGCTGTTGAAACCTGGGGTTTGGAGCATACTGAATTCTTTTTTTTTTTTTTTTTGGTTTTTCGAGGTAGGCTCTCACTCTAGCCCAGGCTGACCTGGAATTCACTATATAGTCTCAGGGTGGCCTTGAACTCATGGTGATCCTCCTACCTCTGCCTCCCGAGTGCTGGGATTAAAGGCATGCGCCACCATGCCCGGCCCATACTGAATTCTTAAGCAGAGAATATTCTGGAATTTTTGAAGGACAAAGAATACCTATGGGGAAAGGAAATAGCTTAGGAAAGTCTATATTAAGGAGACAAGGTTGCATTTGGGGTGGGCCTTGAAGAATGGATAGCACTCTGTGTGTGTGTGTGTATGTGTGTATGTGTGTGTGTGTGTGTGTTCGCTCTTGCTCACATGTAGATGTGCATTTGTGTGTATGTGTGTTGGAGGGGAGTGACAAGACATTTGGAATAGAGTAAGGTGAGGGGTGAGGGAGGAAGTGAAGGGAATGGACATATAATTCAGAGGCCTGAATTTGATGCATATTTCTACCACTTAACACAGCACACCACAGGCTTAGCTTCTCCAAGTCTCATCTATAAAAACGGGCTATGATACCTACTTCATTAAGGCGATTACAAGGACAAAACGAGATAATGTATGTAAAGTGATTAGAAAATTATGTGAATGTAGTAAAGACTCATTAGATGTGGCCATTATTACCATATATTAGTGTTATAGGCTAACATAATTAAAAAAGAGAACAGAAGGAAAGCTCAAGGCATATTCTGGGAAAGACTGAGTTACACATAAAACTACAGCAGAAAATAATTCTGTAAAATTTGGGACCAATTTGAAGAAACCTTGAATTTATTTTTAAGCCTCTTCTTTTGGTAACAGGGCGCCCACGCAGGATTTTGAAGATAGAAATGTCATGGTGACAGCTGTGCTGGTCGTTTATGGCGTGGAGATGACACTGAGGCTGGAGCAGGGTTAGTAGACCACAGAGAAGCCAGTAGCTGGGTGATAATTCTAAGATGATGAAGAATAAATACAAGGGAGTACTTGGAAATGTTTGCACATTAAAAAGTCTTTTTGTTTATTCAACTTAGCCTATTCTGAAATACATCAAATAAAATTTCATCCAAAAATTAAAAGTTGTCCATCGTGCTGGCATCACAATGCGTGCTCTGAACCTCCCTTGCTATCCTGATTCCAAGAACACTAGAAATGTGAAATGAATGAGTAGAAAAGGGAATGGCCAGATACCTCTGAACTCCGGCTAGTTTATAATACATTTCTGTTCCCTAAAGAATGACCTTGGCCTGTAGAGCCCTTTGAATGCAGAGTGTGCTGCTTAGTTCCACTGGATTTCTGCACATTCGAATTTAGGTTGTTTTCACCAGATGGGTAGATAAATGAGAGGTCCTCCCTAGCCTTTGAGTTCATGTCAGTTGAAAAGGAAGCATTAATAACTGGATATAGTGATTTTTTTGAGACAATTCTTGCCATGTTTTATCTATTGGCATTCAAATTTATTTAATTAGTAGGCATTAATTTGCACTAAACAGAAAAGCCAGCATTCAGAGCCAGCATCAGGTGACACTGATACTAGCCTAATTGGTCAGATCTGTGTTAATTACCAGGTAACTCAGCTAAGTAATACAGCCACTCACAGACAAGGACAAAGGGATTATCAAAGTCTTGGTTAACAAGGCCTCCCTTCTCTACAACGTCTAGCAGCCTTTGGAGCACAACATGGTATTTACAGCGGCTCTTGTTAGAGATTCTATTTTTAGATGTAGGGTGAGAATTAAGGATCAGGATTTAAGGTCAGAAGAGTAAGTGGAAGCTGCACAATTTTGAAAGAAAATACGGAATAAAATGTGTTTTATTCTTATATAATTAAGCCTTTGAAAAGCCTGTGAATAATCTAGATGAAATCCAATCTACTTTCAAGGACTAATCACAAAACAATAATATTCCCCCACCTACAATTTGTATCCCTGGGTAGAATGGGTTCTTCTGACCTTCTAACCTACTATGCTAGGAACATTTTCCCATGATGTCATGATTTGATACAGGTGTCCCCCACAAACAATTGAATGTGTTCTGATAGATCAATCCTCAGCTGATGGCAGTTTGGGTTTTACAACCTCGATGAAGCTTTGTTGTTGGGGGCGGGCTTATGGGGTTATAAGCCAGCTTCCCCTTGCCAGTGTTTGGCACACCTTCCTGCCACTATTTCCAGTGCTGTGGCAGAGGTGATGTCCAGCCCTCTGCTCATGCCATCGTTTTCCCTGCCAGAATGGAGTCTCCCCTCGAGTCCGTAAGCCAAATAAACCCATTCCTCTACGAGCCGCTTTTGCTCGGGTTCTTTCTGTGCAGCAACAAGAAAGCTGACTGCAACACATGACATTGATGGTATCAGTAATGTTGGTTATTCCTCAAACCCATTGTTTAATATTACAATGAAGCCATATGAATCAGAGATCATAGTTTAACTTTCTCTTATGGGCAGGAAGATATGGAATAAGATCAAGAAGGTAGAGTGGGGGGCTGGAGAGATGGCCCAGCGGTTAAGGCGCTTGCCTCCAGTGCCTAAGACCCTGGTTCAATTCCCCAGGACCCACATAAGCCAGACCCACAAGGTGGTGGCCCTGGTGCGCACTCTCTCTCTCTCTCTGCTTGAAAATGAATAAATAAAATATTAAAAAAAAAAAGAAGGTAGAGTGGGAAACTATAGGGTCCAAATGGTTGAATTGAAGTGACCCAAAAAGAGGGGAGGGAGCTCCTCTGTCCTTGTCAACTTGGGAGGGTAACAGAAATCAATATGAGGATGGTAGGGTGGTTAAACTTCATTGGAATGAGAAGAGCCTGGGTTAGTAAAGTACACCCCTGGGTGTGTCTGTGATGGCATTCACACAAAGGATTAACTAAAGTAGGGCAGAGGGAGGGAAGACCCATTCTGAATGTAGGTAGCACCATCCCATAGACTGGGGCTTGGATGAAATCAAAGGGGGGAAGGACAGAGCTCGTGAATGGAGGCATTCTCTCTGGTTTTTGGCCACTATGATGTGAAATGCTCTGCTATACCCTCTCCATCATGATGGAAAGAAACCCAAGAGCCAAAGTATTCCTCCCTTACATTAGTTGGGTTAGGTATTTGTCATGGTCATGCAAAGTCTACTAAGTTAGAGAATTGATAGTGTGTGTGCAGGTTTCCATTACTACCTGACTACATTGTAAAAGGGCCTTTAGAACTGGTTTGTTTGAAGAATTTTGAAAAGTGTGGAAATGCAGGCTAGAGTTCTGTAAGCAAACCGCATGAGTGGGTCTGGTGTTAGCTCCGAACAGCAGGAAGACAGACAGAAAGGACTGTGCACATGAGCTTTGGGGTGGGAATGGGAACTCTACAGGCCATTCATGTTATGATGTGGAAAAGAGCTTGTCTGCATTGAATGAGGACATTTTAACACAACCCAGTGTTCAGGCTTCCACCTGTGATCACTGCTTCTTTTTTTATTATAAATGTTTTATTGACAATGTCCATAAATACAGGCAACATACCATGATTGTAATCCCCTCTCACCATTCTCCATTTGCCTCTCCAAAATACCCCTCCACTGAGTCCCTTCTTTTCAGGTAGTCTCTCTTCTGTTTTCATGTCATCATTTTTTTCTCATTCTATTATGCAGGCTTTGTGTAGGTCGTGTAAGGTTTGAGAGTGACCGAGACCACAGAGACCACTCTGAAAGGAAGGGAAAACTTTACACAGAGGAAGAACACGAGCTCCCAGGCAATCTCAACAGGGCAGAGAAAGCCACCTGCAATGGGCAGGCATTGAGATTATAAGGGGAAGTGAATGTGATGTCCAGGGGTTTGTCACAGAGACTCCCAGGTGGGGGACCCAAGTGGTCAGGATGGAGAAGGGATGTCCCTTCAGCAAATCAGAGACAGTTGGAGAGGTTTACAAGGCAGGCTTCATCTCTAAGCACTGCTGGTATCTGGATTTGATGCTGACACTTCTCTTGAAGCTCCTCACACCAGTTCTGGAATTCCCTTCAGGAGACACTGAGGCTTTGCAGGTCAGACTCCATTTTTGTACCTGAATTCTGACCTAACAGGTAGCATCAGCTACTGTGAGGTCATGAATATCAGGGTTACTTTCCCCGCTCTTTTAAAAAGAAGTTTACAGTGGAAATGGAAAGATTGCAAGGAAAAAATCAGAGCAGAAATGTCTGAGAACCTTGCAGTTTGCCTAGAGAGTTACATGTGAAGTTGTGGCGAAGGGCTGAGCTCTGCTGAAGTGATGGGCACTAGCAGGATGCCAAGCACTCAGCGTTGGAACAGCATGAAAATATACCATGAAAGTAGCCAGGGAGCTTGCCAGTTCCCACCCTGTGCAGCCACGAGAGTGGGAAAGGCGACTGTGCATCTGAAAACTTTCCCTTGAGAAGAGAGCTGCTAGCCTGCCCTGCATTCTGCCCCCCCCCAGGCTTTCAGAGACCAGTGGAGCCACAGTCCACAAGCCTAATGTAAGAGTCCCATTGTAATTAAGACTTTCCACAGAGATGAAGCCAGTCAAAGTGTGGCCGGGTCAATATCTCTGAAGGAAGCTGTGAAGGTCATGGAAACCCCAGGGATTAGATATAGCAGGACCATGATAGAGTTGCAGAGCAAAGCTGTGGGAGGCAAAGCAAGCCAGGCAGTAGGAGCATGACTGCTCAGGCGCCTGAGGGTCACATCTCACACCCTGTGCTGTGGATGCTGGACATTGACCTCCAGGAATTAATGTTCACTTTTGCTCCTATCTCTCCTTTCCATGTTTTAATCTCTTCCCTTTGGAATGGTAATATTTGCTTATAATGTCACCATTATATGGTGAAAGTGTGTAACTGCCTTTTTGGTCTTATAGGGGTATATAGCTAAAAGTTTGCCTTGAATTTCAGAGGATACTTTGGACTTGACATTTTTAGGCCCATCTTGGAAGATTTAATAATAGAAATTATTAGAGTCACATTTGGCTTCTATGTGCTCTAAAGACAAATAAAGATCCATCAGTTGTCAGTTCTCAGAAAAGACCCCTTGAATGACCAAGCAGTAGGGGAGACAACTGTTTGTTGAGAAAGAGGAAATGAGTGGGGTGCTTATGACAGGTGTTAGGGGTCTAGTTTAAGGTAGGTCTTTCAACATGGCCTTATGAGGACAGAACACAACTCATGACATCATTGCATAGGATTGATGGTAAGGTGATTTTTGAACAATAAACAATTGTATGTTGAGTTTAGTTGGGTGACCGCTCATCAACAGAGAGCTACTGTATTTACTTTGATGACAGTAAAAGTTTTTTTTTATTGTTTGGAGAAATAGATTTTCAGAAAGTTTGTGAAACAAAAACAATGCAAGTTCATATTGTTGGCCAAACTTTTTTTGAAATATTAAAGTCATCAGTGCAAACAGGTAAATAGTAAAGTCATATTAATGTAGACAGTTGCAGATGGTTTCATTTCTGAATTCAGTCAGGATAAACATGATATCACTTTAATAACCATAAATGCAAGACAAATAAGGAAAAAATGAAATTACCTATATTTAAAAAACACTCAATTACTGACAATCCAGAGTGATCATGAATTTTCATGTAGACATGTAAACCTATTGGTATTTAGATGTTTTCCCAGATTTGTTATAAGTGATCTAACAGAAATGAAAAAAATATGAAGGAGATGGCAGAATGCCAGAACGCCAGAAATGAAACAAAGTTACCTGAATTTTTTTGTTTGTTTGTTTTTTGGAGGTAGGGTCTCACTCTAGCCCAGGCTGACCTGGAATTCACTATGTAGTCTCAGGATGGTCTTGAACTCATGGTGATCCCTACCTGAACTTTTAAAAAATACAAACTAGGCAGAGATGACATTGGTCCCATACAAAATTCTAGGTGGCACAGAGAGGTGCCCAGTGTAAGTGATCACTTTCATATGCTAGGCTGTAGAAACGCCATGGGAGGAAGGTGGAGACACTTTCCCCATGAACCTCATTGTTGCCTCCTTTCAAATGAACTCAGATTTGAATTTCCCCCTCATAAACCCACTAGGCTTAATCAGCCCAGTTCTTGGCTGGATCATAGTATCAACCTAACCAGTCACCTGCTGTCACCCTCATCCTCTATGAACCACTCAACATATCACTTAGAATGGTTCTTTTAATCCTGAATCAAATCATGTTGCTTCCAAGGACAACTGCTCAGAACAAGGGCTGATGTCCTTATGATGCCCAACCTGGTCCTATGAGAGAGTCTGCTTGGTCTGGCTCTCCACTGACCTTCTCTCATGATGTTTTCCTCCCTGTTCGTCCCTTCAGCTGCACTGATATCTCAGTCCTTCTGTAAATGTCAATCAAGATCTTACCTCAGGACCTTTGCATATGCACCTGAGTCTGGAGCAATTTCTCTCCATTTTCTTCCTGCATTTGTTCAACTATCACTTTTTCAAAAGCTCATCTGTAATAATCCAACATTAAAAAGTTATTTTCTACCCTGATTTTCTTGATAGTTGATATCATAGGAGGTGTTGTTAATATTTTATTTTGGCTTTATGCTGAGTCAAATGAGGAGGCATCACAGAACTTTGAGCACAAGGATGATATAATTCACATATTGTCTCACAGGATTTCTCTGGCAGCTATGTTAAAATTAATCTGTAAGGTGTGGGGATAAATGTAGATGCAGGAGTGCCCAGAAAAGACTATTGCTTTGAGACAGGCAGCAGGTGGTGGTAGCTCAGACCAGGATGATCATAGGTGGAAGTGGTTGTCTTTTGGATATTTTTAAAGCAAACACAATAAAATTTTCTGATAGATTTATTATATAAAATGGAGAAAGAAGAGAGGTAAAGATAATTATAATGATTTCAGCTTTGGCTACTGTAGAAGGAAGCTATGCTCGAAGAGGAGGAAGGCTGTGTGTGGAGAAAGTTTTAGGGAAAGATTGGTTCATCTTTGGACATATTGAGTTTGAAATGTCTATTGGACACCCAAATGGCAATGTTGAGTATCAGTTGGATATACAAATCTGGAGTTCTGAAGAGAGGTCTGGATTTTAGACATAAATTTGAATGTCATTGGCATATAGATGGTGTCTTAGCCTGAGCTTACAGAGAGCAGAGCTTGATACCAGCACTGACAGTCACAGAGAATGGAAATGAGGCTCTGAGAAGTGGGGTGGGGAAGGGTAGAATCAGAGGAAATGTGCCATCAATCTGCCTTCCTCTCAAGGGGACTGAATGTTGCATCTTGTAAGAAATTCTTGAAGAACGTTTTAGTATAATTTGCTTGGGTTTGTAACAGGTGTCTTGAGCTGCCATAGCAAAAGAACAGAGACAGGGTGATCTAAACAATAGAAATTTATTTCCCCACAGTTCTGGAGGCTGGAGCTCTGAGAAGAGGGTGCCAGCATGACCCAGTTGTGGTAAGGGCCCTGCCTGGCTGGTTGGTGGTGTCTCCTTGCTGTGCGCATAACTGAGAGAGCTCTGGAGTTTGTCTGTTCTTTAGGTAAATGACCCCACTTTAAGGGCCTGTTCAGAGCCTTTGTCTTCTACTGTAGAGGTGGGGGTGGGAGGGTGGGGGGAGGTGGGTCCTCAAACCTATGAGGAGAAAACAGTTCAGCCCATAGCATTCCTCCAGTGATGCCCATAAATCATGTTCTTTCATGCAAAATATCTCAATTACCCCAAAAACCTTAGGTCAGCCCAGAATCAACACTGAAGCCTAAAATTTTACCTAATTATCCAAAACAGATATGGATGAAACCATTCACAGTAAACTTTCATAGCAGGGGGAAACGGGGGAGGCAGATTTTATATATAGGTTCCAAACTTCTTTTATGCAAAAACTCACCTCCAGACTCATTGTATAAACTCCTTTGAGTGTGCAGGCTGTCCAGTAGCATCTGCAGTTTGGAGATGGAAGTCCTGGGTTTGGTGTGAGATGCCCACAGTGACATAGGTTGAGACCCTGCCATATGGCACCCATGGGAAGTTGTTTGGAGTCTGTTGTAGTTACCTTCTTATTGCTAGGACAAAACACCTGACCCAAAGCAACTGATAGAAGAAAGCGTTCATTTTAGCTTAAAGTTTAGAGGGGAAGCCTCAAGAATGCAAGAAAAAATGTAGAGCAGTGGCTGGATATCTCCTCTGCTGCAAGAGAGTGAGTTGACCTCTGCCAAGGGGGAGTTGAGCCATAACATCTCTAAGCTTTTTCTCAGCAACACACCTCCTCCAACAATGCCCCACCTTCCAAAGTGCCATCAGCTAGGGACAAAGCATGCAAACTACATGAACTTATGGGGACATGTGATTCAAACTCCCACAGAGCCCAAGCAGAAGAGCTACTCTTTGGCATGAGCGGGCAGGTGGCTGGACAAGTGATTGTAACACCAAAGGGGTGTGAAATAGTACATCACAGGGCAGAATTAGTTAGAAGAGAGGCTTTCCCTACTGGCTCTCCATTCTTCAGTCCACTTAAAACGCTGTGTTTAAAAATAATTCTTGTATTAGTTTATGATGCAAACAAGGCTAATGACCTAATGGCAAATCCTTTCAAGGTCTGATGGAGAGAAGGGAAGGCTAAAAGGCATGGCGAATGGAAGGGGGATAGATTCTTATTGAAGAAGTTACAGGGTAGAAATAGAGATGAAAACCAAATAGCAAAAAAAAAAGGGGGGGGCAGGCTGGAGGCAGGCACTGTCCTAGGTGCTGGAGCATAGTAGCTTGTAAAACAAACTCATTCCCTGTGTGCTGTGGTCAGGGTGGAGGAAGGTGCAGACATTAGGCAAACAATGAGTTAAGTGTGATGAAATAATGAGGTAAGTTTTGTGAAAAACCTATCAAACAGGATAAGAAAGTAAATAAGATGATGCTTACTTAAGCCAGTCAAACGGGCAATCTTCTAGAATAAGATGAGCCTTTGATAGAGGGATAACACATTTGAGGGAAGATGTGATACCTAATCAGAGAAATGGAGGATTCTACATAGACTGGCTTGTGCAGAGGCCTAGAGTTGTGGGCATACTTATTACACTCAAGGAACAGTGAGAGTGTCAGTGTGTTTGGAATGGACTGAAGTGGGTGGAAAATGCAGATGAACCAGGAAAATAATTGTGTGATGGAAGAAAAAAAGAAAAGATCTTTTTCTTTGAGGGTTAGTCAATTTAGTCATACTTGCTTATTTCATTTGGGCCTAGGGACATAGAAAGTTTAAGGAAAGAGACATGTCTACTTTCAGGTTAACAGATCATTTCTCTGAGTACCATGTGCTGCTGTGCTTATAATATCCCAGTGTGGCCGAGGCCTTCACTGTTCGCAGGGGCCAGTGACTTCCACTTCGGGGAGCAGTTTCATATCACCTGCTGCCCAGGACTTAACCACATGGCCCTTTCCTTGTGGCATACCAGCTTTTCCTCTTTCTTTCTCTTTCTTCCTTACTTTCTTGTTTTTAAAAGAGTTTTACAGCGTCTTGTTATTTGTATCAGGCTGGCCTTGAACTTATCCTCCAGCCTCAGTTTCTTAAATATTGGAATTACAGGTATAATGTCACCATGCCCAGCTCTGGACGAGATTTGTCCTTTTAACATGGAATCTGGATCCCATATTATAAGTGCCTTTATTTTACAAATCAGTCTTTCTCTTTTTATTGTAAACATCTCCTTCTCCACTGGTTCTCTCTTAATAGCTTTTAGAAAGGCTTGAATCTTGCTCATCTGAAAACTAATCTCCTTTAACCTGATGGTGACTCTAGTCAACACCCATGTCTTCCTAACTCTCATGTGCTGTATTAGAATTTCTAGAGGAATAGAACCACAGCATGAAATTGGTATTAAAAAAGGAATTTATTGGATGAGATTATGGCAGTCCAACAATAGCTGTCTGCAAGCTTGACAGTCAAGGAACCTAGTAGCTGCTCAGTCCATGTGGCTGGATGCCCAAGTGCTGAAGGCTCACAGGGTTTCTGGAGAACCACTGGTTCAGTCCATGTTGGAGGGCTGAGGAAACTTGATTTAAATGCCAATAAAGGATAACCAAACAGGGAATATGCACATATGAGTGAATAGTAGTGGGAAGGTGGGTAAATGGTACATACCAGATAGTAGCACAGGCAGCCAGGAAGAAAAAGGGGCTGTTTCCTTTAGGAGATAACTTATAGATAGCCCATTACTGGAAGGTTGGTCCACTCTGGAGGAAGAACTTCCTTCTTTAGTTAACCCTTCCTGGAAGCAACCTCAGAGACCCCCTCAAGAGGAATGTCTGTGGATTCCTAATCTGATGAAGTGGACAACAGAATTTAACCATCATCTGGACTAAGCCTAGAGTTGTCTGTAGTCATGGTCTGTGCTATTCAGGTCTCTTTCATTCCCCTCAACAGCATCATTTCACACTTCCTCTCCACTAACCCCCTCTCTGAATCTGTGGTCATGTACTCTTTGACAAAATTGGCACACGCCTTTGGCCTTTTATTCATGCAATGCTTGGAAGTCCCTTTCAATAATTCTTTATTTGGCCTACATGATAACATTTTTCCTGATGCTCTTCCTTTGTGCTGGTGCCTCAGCTTCCTTTGTTTTTTTCAGCTACCCAATGAAAATGATTTGTAGGACTGAGCTTCTGAACCAGCATGAAGCAAAGACCCTCCTAAATTTTTGCCTATGGTCATTGCCTGCAGGTTTGAGCTGTTTTTCTATGCCAGTGAGTTGCAAAAATACTACCAATGTAACCTCTCAACCTGACATGGAGAAGTCTAGAAAACACTGTCCTGGAATTTCATCTTCACTTCTCCCCACTTTATGTCCTAGATATCTGTAATGATAGCATTCTGCCATCTATTTCCCATAGGAAGCTTTCTTCTGAATCTTTATTTCAGAAATCATTTCTCTGCCTTGCTTAGTCCAATATAACCTCATTGAGCACCTCTTCTTGGATGACTCTCAAGCTTGACATGTCCAGTATAAGCCTTTTATTACCAGTCCTGTTCCTGTCAGTGAATGACATCACCAATCACTACAAATGTGGGCATGAATCTGCTTTAAACTTCATTACTCTCACATCTAATGAGCTATTCTATCTTCTTGATTTGGGTTGTGTCCATCACATATAGACTCGACTTGTCATGATGCTGATACCACTTCAGCCCCCACTGCTGTGGTAGGGCTTATGTCATTAAAAGCACTTGTAATTCCCTGTCCTGAAATGATCCTCCTTGTGGGAAGCTTATATATTCCTGCCTCAAAGAATACAGAGAAGGTAGTTGAATCTAGAATTTCCTTTGACCAAACACAAGTAGAAATTACCTACGTTTTGGTAAATATTTAGATATTTAGATTAGAGGTCATATTTGTCTAGTCTTTCAATTGCCCTAAGACTTCAGATTCACATTGGAAGTAGTTTAAGGTCTACATGAGAACCCCCTCACTTCTGGTACCAATTGCATGTTCAGAGAATTCCAAAACCACCTCACATTGGAACATTTGCTGGAGAGATTTATGCAATTTACTGAAAACTATTGGGCTTATGGATACAGCTTAACATAGGAAATATATACAGGTGAAATAAATAATAATAAAAAATCACCAGACAGCAGAGGCTGAGAGATTCCAAATGAAAACCATTAAGCTTCTGTTCTTAGGATGGGTAGCTAGGTTGGTGTGTAGCAGTTGGAGGGATTATGTGACAGTATGCATGTCAGCCAGGGAAGTCTGACTGACCTTTTGCTTTTAGAGTTTCTGTTGGTTCTCCATTGCACTGGTATGACTAATTGATTGCCCATGGAGTTGACCCAGCACATATATACTGTCACAAGATTAGTCTTTCTGGTGTGGCTAGCCCTTTCCCAAAGACAGGTGTGACTGTCCTCCCCTAAAATTCACGTGGCCAGTCCCTGTCTTAAGCAATGATTTTCCCATGAGGTATGATATCGATTGCTTCCTAGAAGGTCAAACCTCAATGTATGCAAAGGAGCAGAAGCTCTCAGTACTGGTGTGTGATCTGAACCCTCTACCCCAAGGTTATCAATGCTCCAGGTAAAGTAGTCTGGTCATGGAGTCAAGATGATATCCATGAGCAAGAAGTAAATATGGTGGTCGTGAACCTCTGAGACTTTGGAATAGTTACCATGCCAAACTTTCTAGGATGGGAATGGCATTTTTAATGAGTGTGAGGCTTCCATGTATGCAGGCATGAAAGCCAGAAATCACTGATGGGTTGCCAAGTGTAGCTGTCAAGGGGGCAGAAGAGGCCCTGATAGAGGAGGTAGAGTGGCGGGTGGCTTTAAGAGGAGGCTAAGAGTCTATATTTGGTCTAGGAGGTAAGAGGATAATTAGGTTGAAGCAATTCATATAAGAATTAATTTCCAGGGAATCAGGATCCTTAGCAAACTCTTCTGAATTGGCAGATGTGATAGAAATGATGGTGGCATATCTCTGAGGATGAACACTTTATTCCCAGGGGGACTTTATTTTCTGTAAAATAACTCTGACTGAGAACCCAGTTATAAATATCTTTTCATTCACTGTTCTCTCTGCCTGCCTTGCCTTCAGTAGAAAACAAGCCAGGAATGTCCTCAAGTGTAAGTAAAAACATACAGGCCTTGGTGATGTTTATAATAGTTATTAGAGGCAGATATTCTTTCTGACATCCTTGTTGAAGTGGAACAGAATAGTACTGTTTACTCTGAGTCTGGGACTTCATAGAAAAATTAAAAAATCATCAGTGGGACTCAAGGAAAGGAATATGGACAGGCAGGAAATATCCACAAAATGATTTGTTTCTAAGGGTTAGGAAGACCTCACAGAAAGTATGTTGAGCAACTTATTACCTCCTGAAATAGCCAAAATTTATAGTTTTAATTTTTCTTTTTCTCCTTCTGTAGTCTCAAACACTCCCCATGGAACCCCAAGAACTATTCCAGGCAAGAACCCAAAGCATGAACTGCCTCTTGGAGCAATGTAATAGTATTTCTTAAAACTAATAGAGAAGTGACAGTGTTGAAGGCATATGGCTGTTATCTCAGTATGTTTTCTGTTACCAGCACAAAATATGTGAAGCTGAATAATTGTAACAAAAAGATGTTTAAGACAAGGTATGATGTCAAGCAGCTGTAATCACATCACTCAAAAGGCTGAGGTAGGAGGATCACAAGTTCAAGGTCACCCTGGGTTACATAGTGGGAAGCTGCCCATCACTACCAAAGAATTTCTTTAGCTCATAGCTGTGGAGGTTCAAGAGCACAGACCTCTCTGCCAGGCACCCTGGAAGGCCTTGGGGCTACATCACAGCTTGGTGGGAGGTATCATGGTGGAGCACGTGTAAGTGAGAGAGATTTCACTGGAAGACAAAATACAAGAGAATGTTCAGATAGCCAAACTTACATGATGACAGCCCACTTTGTGGAAAGTAATTAGTGGACTCAGATCGAAGTCACTGCCACGAGACAGTATTTATCCATTCATGAGGGGAAGCCACCATAACCTTCACAGGGCTAAGGTTCTCAAAGCTTTTACAACCACTCAGTATGGTCACACTGGTGACCAAGCTTTTCAAGTGATAACCAAACATGACAGTCATTGAGAAATTAGAACGTTATGTGGAGTGTTCATGTGATCTGTTCACATCATCATTTTCATTGACATGCGGTTCCCGAGGTGTTGGCTGACTTTGAAAGTACCAAATGGCTCCCAATATTCCCTTTCCACATGTGGTCTCAGGACCTGAAAGACATTTTTCTTCCATTAGGAATATTCCTGGATGTCTTCTAGTTGTACTCATCTTTAAGGAAACGAAGGCATGATGTTAGTTAGCTGGTAGGAGTGAATGCTGTTAGGTCCCCTCTGGCTTAGAGTGCTTGCCTCTTCTTCAGGAGCATCTCTGTGAGGAGAGAAGCTTTGGAGATGTGGAATGGAGGATGGGTGGGCTTTGGTGGGTGAGTCCAGGTCTGAAGTATCAATAGACTCCAGAGAGCAGACAGGCCATGTCAGTCACTGTTGCATGAGAACACTGAGCATGTTTGTGGGTCAAACACGAGGAGATTGGGTAATAAGAGAAGGAAACAATTGCTCAGAGGCTTGAAAACAGACTATTTTCTATTTCATAATTTCTAAATATCTCAACCGGAAGTACCATTTATTTCTTGGCCAAACCATTTCAATTCATGAGCTTTCTCTGTAACAGGTCCTTCAAGATTTACATAACTTATGCATGTGCAATTTGAACATATAAAATTTAGAGATTCCATGCCTACCTTTCCCTTTCCCAGTTTCCCAAATTATTTACACCTTGTTATTATCATGGTGTATTTATTACAACTAGTAAAGCAATATTGATGTATTGTTAACTAAAGCCCATAGTTTGCATAGAGTTTCACTCTTTGTGTTTTATAATGTAATGAATTTTGGAAAATGTATGATATCAGATATCCACACTTACAGTATCATAAAGAAGAGGTCTGTGTTGATTGTATTCATCCCTCTCCCTATTTATTTTGTTTTTTAATCTTTATTATCTATAATTAGATACACTGAATGAGCAAATAATGTGTTTGTATCCTCAATTTCCCTCTTCCCTGTCCCCAATCAGCTGGATATCCTCCTCTGTGGGCAGTCTGGATCAGTCCATGGGGTAGAGGGTTATGGATAGCCTAGGAGTCAACTGGGTTCCATCCCCTTTTGTATATTGTTACTGAGGGGGGCCATGTCTCTGGACAATCTCCTCCACCATGGCTCTTACAATCTTTCCACCCCCTCTTCTGCTCAGTTCCCTGAGTCATGGTGGGTGAGTATTAAGGCTGATTTATTATTGAGGTTTTATGTGTCTCTGTACTTCTGCTTTAGGTTGTGTTGAAAATCGTTGGTGTCTGTTTCAGTAATTTTTGCTTGTGTATGTGTGTGTGGTATATGCACATATGTGTGGCCATGTGCTCACTTTGCCCACCTGTGCTGGTAGATGTGTGCCTGTAGAGGTCAGAGTGGAATGCTGGGGTGTCCCACCCCACCCCACTGCTCTTCTGCCCATTCTCATCTTGAGATCCTTCTCTTACCGGTCCTGGAGCTGCTGTTTTCCTCTGAGCTCAGGCCACTCTCAGGTCTGCTTCCTTATGAGACGGGGTTACAGATGCACATGGCTGTGTTCAGCTGTTTATTTGAGTCTTGTAGATTGAACTTGAAGCAGTCTCTCAGGCCTTTGAGGCTTGTACAGGAAATGCTCTTAACCAATGAGCAATCTCTCCAGCCCCAGGATTCATTTCCAATCGAACCCAGTAACGAGTAGAAGAGCCAATTAAATTTGTGTCATGTACATGTGATATCAGAATGTGTGCATCTACAATTGTGTCCCTGTAGTTGTGTGCATCTGCATATGTCTATTTCATCTGTATCTGTCTACATATCTTGTATTTAAGGGATACCGGTTCCTTCTGCTGCTTTTAAACTATCTCCAATAAAATAGACAGCTGCATATATGTTGAAGCTTCCTTTGAGCCTCAACCTTATGCCTGAGGTGTTTCCTTTGATAAGACAATGCAACCTTATTACCATCTATCATTGAACCCATTCAGTGACAAACATCACTTTGACACTTTTATGATCCTTAAGATGTCCTTGTAAAGGCTTGATGTCATGGCAACCAGTGTTACATATTAGGATCTAGCAGGAACTTCTCTTAATAAATCAAGCATAATTGGCATATATGCATTAGAATGAATTAAGAGTTATTCAACTGGAATGATTTGATATCAAGTAACATTAAGTCATTAAATTTGCTTGTTCTGCTCTTCCTTTAGTGAGTGTGGGTATACTTGTCTAGCTTAAGAAAAGAAAGTCTTACATTATAGTATTTTGCATTAAAATGGCCATTTATGGATAATATATTGTGAAGTAGCTCTATGAATTATTTATTTGATTTTGACAGATTTGAACTCCGGTGGGTTTAGGTCAGCAAGGAAATAAGTTACAAGACTTTCTTTCTATCCTTCAATGAATGGTATCAAGGCACCTGACCACTATATGGTGGGTAGTGAAGAAAACTGCATGGTTTTGGGTACACATGTCAGAACCTCACGATCCACTCACAACACTTGCATACTATTTTATTATGTCTACCAATCTGAGATGCAGCCAAGAAAATCTAATTATGTATAGCCTGAAGGTGGAGAAGAATTTAGGAAGGGTAGTTGGCAGAGTGCCTTTTACCCACAGTAATCAGTAAACCATGAAATCCAACTTCTGGTAGTTGGTTAAGAATGCAGAATTCTGGGCTTCTCACCAGACTGACTGAATCATGACATTTGAAATTATGATCCTTTCGATGAATAATGTTTATGGTAAAGTTTGAAAAGACTGGTTTGCTGATTATGTCCTTCCTTAGAGCTGGAAGGACATCCTGGGGATCATTCTTGAATCTTCAGAGGATACACTCAAACCACATCCAAACAGAAACAAGGATGAAGAAACTTGAAATTTAGGAAGTACCCAGAGTGAGTTTGACCCAATTCTCTGAGAGATTTATGCAAATAGGATTCACCCTGCTGATACTGTTTAGTTTTGCTTATTTCTATTTGCAAAATTAAAGATGTTTTGGACTTTCCAGTTGTTGCCCCTCCAAGTAACAATAAGGTAAACAGGCAGGTAGAAAAGGAACCATCCCACACCAGAATTACCATAAAGGTTATCTAGTCCAAAATATGCCTTTGATGTCTCAGTTTCCAACAAATGTTTGTCTAGATCATTGCCATCTGTGACCGAAAACATAACCACTTCTCCTGAGAGGTAGCTGCTGTGTGAGTGTTGACAAAGATTTTTGGGGTGAGGTGACTCAGAAGTTAGTGTTAAACATATAGACAAAACAGAAGTTCAAGCAAGTTCCTTGATTGTAGCATCTACTATGTTCCAGGCCTGAAATTTCATGCTGGGGATAAAAATATAAGTTAGACTCAGTAGGCACATATTTGTTGAGTTCATATTCTAGGTCAAAAAAATAAATGAAGTTGTTAGTAAAAATAATTTATGTTAGATCAGAGAATAGGGAAAATGGAATGAATTTTTTAAATTACCAAGGTCTTATTTCTATAGCCACTCAACTATTTTTTTAAAAAATGTTTTTTTTTCATTTGCACATTTGGGGCTTGGGGTGGGTCATGCCAGACTCACTGCAAAAGAATGCCCACCTGGCTTAATATGGGTGGCCAGAAAATTGAACCTGGGTCAGGCAGGCTTTGCAAGCAAGTGCCTTTAGCCACTGAGCCATCTCCCCAGTCCTACTTGCCCATGTACTAGTGCATGCACCTGTTATAAGCCAATAATTACACATTTTCCTCTAAAGTTGTAATGCTATTGAGCAAGGCTAAAAATTTAATCTCAAGGACTGAGAAGTCTAAGATATTTTCCTTCCTATTTCTGTATATGTCTCAAAAATAAAGTATAGATAATTCATATCTTCATATATTTGGTGAGTCATCAGATACAACAGATTATTTCTATTCAATTAATTTTTGCTATTTGCTTAAAATGAATTGAATGTTATTTCCCAATATTTTTAAATGTTCCATAAATTATTATTTCATATGCCACCTATTTAACTCTCAAATATTTTGTGATTTTTCTGATATGTTTTGCCATGCTTATCTAAGAATTCTTAAATCTCTGAATGCTTATAAGGATGTCATTGGACATGTAGACATCAACTTGGTATAAAATAATAGTTCTTTATGAAATATGCATATGAATTAGAGACAGATAGGTTATATTTTGGGGAATAAATAAAATTAAGGTTTTAAATGCTTGAAGAAAAATTCATGGCACTAAAACCAAATGGCTGAACAAATAGTCTTGACTCCTTTATTAACCTCCAATAGTCTAAGATCCGGGTCCAAAATTGCTTCAGATTTTTTTGCACTACTAACTCATCTATGTGTCTGGTCAGTAGTTATAGCTAATTTGGAGCTCTCATTCAGAGTTAGATTATCAAGTTAGACCCTTTAAGTGAGCCATGCTTGAAATCACTTCACCAAAGCCTATGCCCCCAAGTCTGGCAGCCAGCCATCACTTTCATTTCTTGTTCCTGGTTCTACGCCACATGTCCACTTGTTGATTTAATCATGGCTCCCACCTACTGCCTTTCTGTATGGACAGTACTGAGTCAAAGGTCAGGACTTGCTCAGTTACATAGGACCTAGAAGCATAACTCCGATCTGATATATGATATCCAGAAGAGGGCAGCAGGACATAGATGAAAACCTACTCAGCAAGACCCTAACTGATAAAGGTTTGCAGGTCTTCAGGGTTAGATGAAGTCCTTCCTTTACCTTTGACATATAATGGGCAGCATGAAATGGTTAAGAAAAATAAACCTGAAACTTTCTGAAGCCCTACCATGTGTCAAAAAATAACCGGGCATATCTCATGTAACATAAATCATGACAATCTCAATTTGTGTTTTATTATTCATATAATGATTAATGAGAGAATCAACATTCATATAGCTTAGATATCTTGACATCACACAGCAAGTTGTAGAATCAATATTAAAACCTATATTTAACACTCAGCTCTGCTCAATCATGTCAGGGTTTGATTCCTGACCCTACGGCTCCTAAATTTACTGATCTTCAGGAAGGGATCTATCCACTTAGTACTTTACTTTCCTTATCTATAAAGTAAGACTAACAATATCCTCTTATTGTTAAGAGTTAGTCTCAGAATCAATTTCTCATGAGCAGCTCTGTCCAACTTGATAGATTTCATGCTTGGATAGTGTTTTTTAAATGGTTTGGAAGGGACACAAGAGAGCTTGTCTGACACTTTCATCTTAGATATGATGAAATCAATAACTGGAGTGTTCATATGCACACCCTCAGACTCAGGGTTGACATCTTTTATCTAGCTTTCTTTCCTTGCCTTTCTGTATCGTCTGCTGGGGATACAGACAGAGTACAGACAAGTAAATGTTGATGGAGATGCTGCTGCTGAGGCTGCCAGAGGAAGCCATAGAAAACTTACTTCATTTTAGAGAGAATTTATTTCATTAGCAAACCCCCTTTCCCTTGCTGTGTTCAAGAAAAAGGCTAAAACCTGATTTTTCTAAGACTACTGTTTGACAGAGTGGGAAAGGTTAGGATATGTACATTTAAGATACTCTTCAAATGAGAAATGTGAGACTTCTGATTTCTACCTGTGCTCATCTTAGATTACAGGCTTCTCTCTTTCTCAGGCAATGGAGCTGGTTTTCCCAAGGATCTGTGAGGGAGAAATCGGGTACTTGGCTGTAATGTGGCAGATGTGACTCCTGGAAAGACTTCCAGGTAACCCGTGGCATTTTATTCCACTTATCCTTGTATCTTCCTTATGAACTGACACAAGCTTTCCATTTCTCCATGTCTTGCTCGCATGAGGAATTGGATGAAAGGATAAGAAAATAGAGAAAAGATTGAGGAAAGAGAAGGAAGGAGAACCACTTCACTCTTCATTACCAAGAAGTGTTCAAGCACTTTTCCTGTATTTGAAAACCTCTCCAGCAAAGACCTTCTGACTTTTAAATAGTAATACTTTCAAAAGAAATTGCAACCAGAACACCGGTTTTTCCCCCCTAACTCATCAAAAGTAGCTTTTTAGGTTAGAAATTGTTTTCAATTGGAATTTCTAACCATTTGAGTGTGTGTCTCTCTGTCTCTCTGGGGAGAGCTTCCCTGACCCATACCTGCCTCTTTAGCAAAGCCTCTAGGCTCTCCCATTCCCCTGCTAGAATCAGAACCTCCCACGTGTCTGCAGAAAGGCAGCTTACAAGGTGTGCTATGAACACATGTTCTTTGTGCTCTAGCAGGGTCGTTCTGGAGGCCAGAGGAAAGGATGTGTGGAGACAATGATGTTTTTGCTTCTGAACTCAGCCCATAAGCATCTGCAGCCCTTACTGGCAGTGAGTTCCCAGTCAAAGCCTTTTCCAGGTTTCTGTTATCACTGGCTGAATTTTATGTTATTTGTGTTTTATGCTTTAATTCCTTTTCTGTGTTTTTAGTATGCCTAATTGGAACTCATATCCACACCTAAATCAGTGCCCTGAACACCTGGTTATGATACCATTCATCAGTCATCTTAAATGACCCACTGAACAGGATTGTTTCCAATCTATGTGGAATGATTGGGAAGTCAATTTTTGGGACGGTAAACATAAAAAATTAGGAAAGAAAGCAGTAGGTTGGGAGTATAACCTGGTCTATTTGAATGAGGAGTACGGTCATTTACAAATCTTACAATGTTCCTGTAAAGGGCTGAATTAACTCCTGATGTACTGCCTGCTGGCCAACAGCAGATTGTGGGTGAGTTGTTAATGCTGTGAGTGTGAGAGATGGTTGGTTTTGGAGAATGACACCTTCCCATTCCACCCTGAATTCAGGGCCTGTTACCTTGGGAGACTCTTATTTTAATGTGAGAGATGTGTGCTACAAGTTGTAATAATTTTATCTCCACAGTATTCTGGAAAGAGGTTGATAGGACACACACACACACACACACACACACACACACACACAGAGAGAGAGAGAGAGAGAGAGAGAGAGAGAGAGAGAGAGAGAGAGAGAGAGAGAGAGAGCACAATATGTGTGCATAATTGTTCACCAAAAACTGACCCATAGAAATTTTACTTTTCTATATGTTTACAGGACCAGAGATAATAACAAATAACAAAATTTGAGAGTGAAATTATCTTTATAAGTAGTATATGCTTGCATTGTCTATGATAACAAGTGAGGGTTGTTATTCCTAAAAGCAGGGTCAGTCATATGAAAGGTTAACATGGCCCGTGATGTTTAATACAGAGTACTGGTGTGTTGAGTTATGGTAAGAACAAAGATCTGACTTTGCCATTTGCACAATAACTCCAGTGATGGATATTCAGAATATCTTGTATCCCATCACTCTGTAATAGTACTATCACTTTTATCATAAAAGAATTATGTTACTCCATATATGAAAAATGCATTCTTGAACCGTTGTGAATTAGTTTTTAATGTACTGTGACCTTGGATTGCCCTGGGATATTAATGCTAAATGATTACTTCTGAATGCTTTTTGAATAGCTGCATAGTGCAATTAAATGTGCAATACATCATGGATGACATAGCTAAACGCCTCTTCTGGTCAAGAACCCAAGGAGATCTTGGGAATGATGGTAATTTTGCATCACTAAGGATGAGAGAGAAACGAATCTCTTGTTAGTAGTGAAATAAGTACAGAATAAAGTAGATTATAACCTTTTCCTGGGGTTAGTCAATGGGAAATACATTTCTGATTAATAACCATAAAAGATAATAATCACTCCCAAAGTAGTGTCCCATTATGTCTGTCAAATGTCAGTGATTTTTCTGAATAAGTTGAAAACTCTCTCTCTCTCTCTGTGAGTGAGTGTGTGTGTGTGTGTGTGTGTGTGTGTGTGTGTGTGTGTGTGTGCATGTAGGGTTAGCTAAAGGAATGAGTTAATAGAATTGGTTCATACCCTAGCCTTTTTTTCTCATATGGATTTATATATTAAATTATTTGTCTGAGTGTGGGGCCTCATAAATCATGCACTAATCAAATCTCATCAAATGATTGGATGTTGGAATCTCAGGACAGATGAGCAAGTAGTGTTGGAAGAGCCATGGTGAAGTGGAGGACCTTTACGTATTGGCCAGTGGCTTAAGTTTAACTGCTGGCTCATGGCTGGAAATGATTACTGGTCTGTGGGTTGTGGGCAAATGGCCCAAACATAGGCGCATAGATGCCAGCTGACTCCCTTGTCTACAGAAATTCTGATTCTTTGGGCTCTGCTCAGAACTGGGCATTGCTGTCTCCCAGATAGGAGCTACTTCAAAGTGGCCCAATACTAGGGCTGTTGGGTGGGTTAGCTGGAGATTTTAATGTTTGAATTATCAACTGGTGAAGTTTTAATTATCATGGGACCTTGTAAACTTTTCTTGAATGGGTAATGCTTTACAAAAGAGAGTATTAAAATGAATTTTGGTTTGGTGTCATGGAAATAAAACAGGATTGTGCAAGTCAGTTCAGTTTCCAAGCTTACTCTTTGACCTACTGGGTCCAGGTTAGCTGTAGCCTCAACACAGACCTGGTTGAGCACTTAATCCATACAAAAGTGATCCAGGAAGTCATTCCCAGAGATGCTTTGTAGCTCTCATGGGCATCAGTAAGCCCCAGGTAGAAAATGAATTCTCTGTAGTGTAGAGACCTCTACTCTGAACAGAACCTCCTCCTCTAGACCTGTAATTGCAGGTTCGGCTTGCTGTCCACACAAGATGTTGTTGCTTTCTCTATTGTGGTTTTGGTTAGCAACCTGAGACATATCAATACTTCTCTAGAATGATACTGATGCCCATGAAATGAAATCTTTTTGTAACCTTCTCTCAACCAGTGGATTCTCTTGAGTGTGCCTTCCAGGCCATTTCTGTCTTTGCACATGTACTCATAATATTCTGTAGCTCATCATTCAGTTCTGTTTGTTTCTAGACATTTGCATTCTGTGATTGTTTACTTGCTCAAGTGTTTAGCATGCATCTTGCCATTATACTCCCAGTTCCACAAGGCAAAGACATTGTTTTGTTCACCCTGTTCACCTAAGCAGTGCTTCCCACCAAATGGGCACACAGATTGATGACACTTTCTAGGTGCTCACTTACATGTCTCTGAGAATGGTGAAGGAGATATATGAAGAATGAATAGGTAGAACAATATTTTTAGCTAATCAAATTATGAGTTGATATTAATTACAAAAGTTATTTGAATACAAAAAATATGAAGCAAAGGGCCTGGAGATATTGCTCAGTGGTTAAGGCACTTGTCTCCAGTGCCTAAGGCCCCGGGTTCAATTCCCCAGGACCCACATAGGCCAGACCCACAAGGTGGAGGCCTTGGTGCTCTCTCTCTCTCTCATCATCTATCTCCTGTATCTCTCTGTTTGAAAATGAATAAATAAAATATTAAAAAATGAAGCCAAGTAGAAACAGGAAAGCTTCTAGTACTTACTAGCTATGAGCTATTTATGTTTTGAAATGTCTTTGAGAAGCTTTATACAGCGCAGCAAACAGACCCTCTACATTCAGATGCCACAATTCCTCATCGGGATTATGGCAGGATTTTCTATACCAATCTCCTGCTCTTATGCTGACAAGGTCCTCTCAGGTCCCTCCTTTTGGGAACTGCCATAGAAATAATTCTTTTTTTTGCCATAGAAATAATTCTAATATCCCAATCCAATCATTCTACTCCCCAGCTTAAAGCTTATAGTGCCATCCAGTTGGTTATTGAATAAAATCCATACATCTTATTGTGATCTTCAAGTCCTTTCTCAACCTTGACTTTCTCTTTTGCTGCATTTCATGTCTTACTCCCTCCATCCAAATCCCTGTAATTCCTGGGAAGGCAAGTCACTCTATCACGACTCCATGCTTTTCAAGGCTTGGATTTTCCTCTTCCTTCAACATCAGGCTTAGGTTTCACCTCATCCAGATCCAGGCCTCCCCTGCTCCATCTTCCCACCCAGGTCCCAGCAGCCCTTTCTCCTTGATGCTCCTAGGACTATGTGGAAGCCTGTCTATTCCGTGGGGGTGTGTTTCTTGTGTATGTTTTCACCAGATGCCAAGCTCCCCAGGACTCTGAGTCCCTTTGCTCAGAGAGCAGTGGTGTGCTCATTGACCAGGAGACATTGAACCTGGTCCTTGGTCACAGCATTTTGGGGCTTTCAGGGTCTGAGCATAAAATGCAGAGGAAGGATGATAGTTTATTATGTCATTGTCAAGTCCTTATTTTATTCAGTGCTGAATTCAAAGCAAAGAAAAATCTCTTGGGAAGAAAAGGTGAAGATGAAGGTACGTTCCATGAATTAAAAATTATTTCCTTCTCCTGTGAAATCCCATGTTTCTCTGTCGATGTGACCTTGTAGCATGGTTACATGTGATCTAGTTTTGGTTGGCTGTTTCAGTTGTTTTAAGTTATCCTGCAGCAACATATAACTTTAATTCCTTAGTGTCAAAGCAGAGATTAACTACTTGCTCATATTGTATGTCCATCATAAGTTAACCCTGGCTCTGTTCCTTGCTAGGACCTAAACTGATGAAGAGCAGCCCTCTGTCCCTTCCCTCTGGAATATTGTTGGGCTCATGGCATAAGACAAAAGAAATCATGGTGAAATACACATCTGGCTTTAATGTTTCTGCTTACAAACATTTCTTCTGTCCTCATTTTACTAGCAAAACAAATCCGAGGAGGAGCTGTTCTATCCTCTCATGGGAGGGAAGCAAATGTTGTGAACAATTATACAGTTTATCACACTCGTCACTGGATTACAAACTCCTGGAGGGGCAGCAGGTTATGGGTTCTCTGACTCAAAATCCAGAGACTTTGCCAAAGAATGTTATTTATTCTTTAAAAATAAAGAACAGAGGTAGTTGACTACAGAAATTGCAGATTCATTTAGAATATCATTCTGTTTACTCATCTCTTGTGTTTCCATTGTATGATACTAATTCCTTAAACTCACATTATTTTTTAATAAAATACTTAATACTAGATATTAATTTGAATATATTAACGAGTTGCTTGCAAGGAGTCAGCCTCATCAATAAACACATGCCCTATTTTCTCGAGTAGTCTGGAATCAGAAGGAATTTCTTTTATTCCACTATATTTTTTAATACTCTACGAAGAAAAAAACAACAACAGCATTCAGGAAGTGGTGACTAAATTACATGGCTAATTGCTTGGCAATGTTCTTATTAGTTCCTCCATACCAACACCCGTCACTAAGCACTTGTATGATTTAATGCCAAGTTACATTTTGCCTTTGCTTCTGGTTGCTTATGTGCAGTTCCACGCCCAGCTATCTGAGTCACTCCCTTTCTCTATGCTTGCTTCCTGTTTTCCACCTCTCTAGGACTGTTATCACAAAAATACTGTAAACTACATAGCTTAAGCAACAGACACATGTAACTCACAGTTCTGGAGGCTGGGAAGTTCAAGTTCAAAGCCCCACTGGGGCCCCTTCCTGGTTCTTGCTGTGACCTTGAATAGAAGAAAAAAGAATGAAAAAGCTCTTTGGTGTCACATTATAAGGACACTAATGTCATTCATAAGGTCTCCATCCATTTGTGACCCCCCCAAAGCCTCTCTCTCCTAATACTATCATCTTAGACGGGCTAGAATTTTAATGCATGAGTTTCTGAGTGACACAAACATTTCCACATCATCACTGCGTTTCCACTGCATAAAGTCACTTCCTTTGCAGGCCTCACAACCCCTCTCACAAAGTTCTCCACAATCATTATCTGTGTTTCATACCCTTCATACTCTTCTTACAGAAGTTTACTTGTTTGGTCTGGTCAAGCTGGGTAAGAGCACAGACACTCTACAGTTTCAGCTGAATTTAGGGAAGACTCTGCCATTGAACTTCTCACAAGTTTTGTGGATGTCTCATCTTCTGAGTCTTAACTACTTCATTTGTGAGTTGTCTCCTGGGATATATTTGATAAGTTATACAGAGTGATTTATGCCATGGGTAGTTATTCCCTGGTACAGCTCTGTATTTACTGGGCAGGATTTCTCTCCTTCACCTGTCTATGGTCCCTCTGTGACTTTGCAGTGCAGGTACCACATACACATTTGAGTGAATGAGGAAATTCATGAATGGTGCTGGAGAGAGAAGGTTCATCTTGCATTGAAATGACTGATGCTGGACTCAAGTCCTGCTTCTTTTTCCTGAGGCTGATGCTATGATTTTGAATATATAAGGCTGAATGGTGGCTGCCCCAGATCCAGCAGGAGGGGAAGGAGAGAGATAAGCCTATTCACAAACACTTTAGGACCATTCTTTGGTAGAGGTTGAAAGGCAATGGAAAGAAATAATCTCCTAATCTATTTATAATAGGAAATTATTTCTCAGATAGAGCTATTGTATATGTGACTCCCAAAGTTTTTATTTCTTTCAAAATGTTTATTTCTTTCATCCTCAGATTACAAAAGACTGACTATAATATTATTTCAAAAACTGGGTCTAAAATCTTCATTGTAAATCCCTGATTTACTGCAAACATTAATCAGATGCCAAGTAGTAAAATGCTGAAGCAATCATTTATCAGGTCAAGAGTCTACTGTTGGAAAAAAAAATCATAGCTCTGTATTTTGGAACTCTCATAATAATACATTAATTTTTTTAAGTAAGCACAATTTATCTTTGTGTAAGCCATAAATAAAGTCACAGCTCTTTTTAAAACAGTGTATTCATTTAACTACCTAAAAAGTGACTCTCTTAAATCAAGGTAAGTGTTACACTTTCTTCGATTGGCAATACTGTTGAGTTGTTGGATGACTGATGCCTTGGCATAGCCTGAGCCCCTGCAAAGAGGGTAGAAGCCTCAGCCCAAAGCCAGAGGGAACGTCGTTCCTTGCTTGGTTCTTCAAATGGAGATAATCTAACTTTGTAAGATGCTCTGTGTACTAGCTGTTGGTTATTGTGGTTGTCACTAACACAAAGTTAGTGGCTTAAAAATAGCACAACTGTATTCTCTCAAAGTTCTGGATGTCAGAAGTCGGAAATGATTCTTCTGGGGCTCAAGTAAGATGCTGGCCGAGCTGGGCTCCTTTCTACTCTCTGGGGCAAGTCTCTTCCACATTTGGAGGATTTGGGGGTTTCTTGGCTTCTAGTTGCATTGCTCCAGCCTATGATTCTGTGGTCAAAACTTGACCTTCCTCACAGTTGGACATTTGAGATTATACTTGGCCCCAACATGTTCCAGGATAATCTGTTTGTCTCAAAAATCTATAAATTTCCTCACATCTGCAAAGTCCCTCTGACATTTATTGTGATATTCACAGATTCCAGGAATTAAGACCTGGACAAGAGTAGATGCTTTGCCTTTTAAAGTCTATTATTTATCAACTGTTCTATAGATTAAAAAAAATAGCCAACTTTCCCAAAAAGGAAAATAAACTATTCGAAATAGGCAGTGAGGTGGGAAGTGTCTGACTTTGCTTCTAAATTGTGCCCCATGTAGTTTGGTCACCACAAGTAAGAGCACTTTGTCCCTACTCTTGTATGTACTTGTGCTTGTTTCTTCTACATCCAAATCCAAGTGCATACATCCATTAATATGATTTTGGGATACATGGACCATTGCAGCATTCACTTTGTCTTATTCAAAGCTGGTCCCTAGGCACTTACTGGTCTGATCAGGTATTTATATAGTTCCTCCCTCCACAACATCTAGCATCCCTATGTGATCTTAGGGCATCAGGTTGCCACTGTTGATGTAGGAAATTACTATTAAAAGTGGAATTGATTTAATCTGCTTGAAACAAAAATGGAAAAATTCATCTCTACCTACTCCAACTATTATATTGTTCTTCATAATTCTGGGTAGAGAATAGTTTAAACCTTAACTTTGATGTTCAGTAATTTTATGAGTTACACTAAAACCCCTGAGAGTCATTTCATTTTATGGAGTTTAATGCTAATATCCAAATGCATTCCCTCTGAAATATATTTTTACCTTCTATTATAGAATGTGAGCTCTCATTTTAACACATATTTTCTTAAGCCTTATGCTAATTTCAGTACTTATCTTTAAAATTGGCATATCATTGTTATTGTTATTATTATTATTATTGTGTGTTGACCAAGTTGAATGCTTCATTCACAAGGGATTGATGTCAGAGTTATATAATATAAGAACAATGGATGAATGTTGTTCATTTTAAATGTGAAATTATAAATCAATTACAGTGGTGGCTAAAACCCCTTCATGACATGCCACAATTTACTTCCAATGACATTTAAACCTATCTCACATGCTGAACAATCTGTAATAAATTATGATTTTTTTTTTGCTTTTGAAATGAAGCTATAATTATGACAGTTGAATTCTTGTTCTGGGAAATAAGGTGGCATTTAATTCCTTGAGAACAAATGACACTCACAAAAGAACAGCTAATTATTCTCAGCTGCAAAGGAAGGGAGGAGGGGAGAGGGAAATTCTGAAAAAGAACATGGTAGTACTTTCTGTGAAGTATCTATTAACTAATCCTTAACTAAAGGCTGAACTGCAATTGAACTTCTGGGGCTGTCCTGAGCCCAGGTAACACCTTTTATCAGTGCAGTTCTCAATAAAATCCAAACAGGCAGAATTAGTAACTGGAATCATTCGCTTTCTTTTGTCTGTAATGATACCAATGTCCTCACAATCAACCTTTGGTTACACAAATGCAGACTGACACTCTGACCCAGTGAAATCAGACCCAGGGGCTACCATGGCATTAGTTAACAATTATAGTTGTTCTAATTTTGGTCTCTAGCTGCCATTGTCATCCAATCCACACTGCAAATAAAGAAGGAAAACATTGCGTCCCCAGAATTATTTGTTGTTGTTGTTTATTTCGAGTTTCAACAGCAGCTCTGCTTCCATTGGCTTCTCTCTGCTAGCCCATTCCCGCTCCTCCTGGCAGCGAGCCCTGATGCGATTGAATTTGCCAGCAAACAGGAGGCCACTCCTCAGAGCTGGCCCTGACACCATCAGCTGTGCGTTCGCAGCCTGCTATTAGAGACGCCTCTTTCTTTCTCTTCCCTTTCTTCCTTGGGTGGAACAGACACTCTAGAGAAGGGGCCTGCTGAGTGGAATTCCCCATTTTGACTGCAATTAGAGATTGTGACTTGATTGATTTGGGGGCCCTCTGAAATGTAGCAGGATCAACACAGTTGCACACAAAACAAGGCATAATCCACTGGGTTAAATTAACGTTAAATCAGAGATGATTGGATTAATTGCTATTACATTTTATCTACTGTGCACATGTGCTGTTGGCAGGCTTTCAGAGCCTTTTTAAAATTAGCTTAGAACTGGCTGGAAATGGTACAGGTGTGAATGATTGGTGCACTGGGTCTTTCAAGTACACAGTGGGCTCATAAGAAGGTGCTTTTTTTTTCCAAATCATATTTTGGATGTGATTTACAAAAACTGCACTGAGAATAAACTTGGCATCAAATGTGCAGAAGCTCTAGATGTGTTAAATGGCAAAAGGACTCTGTTGGCTAGGAGATAATTTGGAAAATGGATCTCCTTCCAACTGGTGGCCTTGGCACTGTCCTCTGTTCTGTTTGCTTCCCTGACATGATTTTCTGCCCTTGTGGGCATCCTTAGGGTTCTCGAGACTGATGTAGCGAACACTCATATGTCCCAATACATTTTTCCAAAGCTACACATCTTCAACAAATTTTCAAAGTGAAATGTTCATATAGGCATTGGGAACAGGTTGGATCTGTTTAATGGAAACCCTGTGAACCGTAAGATTAAAACCTCTGAGGAGTGATCAGATCAGGGGCACAAAGCTGATGTCTCCCAGTGTCCTCACTCCCCATCAGCCAGAAAAGTTCTAGCCTACTGCTAAGAGACCCCTGTGAAAAACCTGGTAAGCCCCTTGTCATGGTTTGATACAGGTGTCCCCCACAAACAATTGAATGTGTTCTGATAGATTGATCCTCAGCTGATGGCAGTTTGGGTTTTACAACCTCGATGAAGCTGTGTTGTCGGGGGCAGGCTTATGGGGTTATAAGCCAGCTTCCCCTTGCCAGTGTTTGGCACACCTTCCTGCCGCAGTGCTGTGGCAGAGGTGATGTCCAGCCCTCTGCTCATGCCATCGTTTTCCCTGCCAGAATGGAGTCTCCCCTCGAGTCCGTAAGCCAAATAAACCCATTCTTCTACAAGCCACTTTTTTTTGGGTTCTTTCTGGGCAGCAACTAGAAACCTGACCGCAACACCCCTCATGGGAAAGGTTCTGTTTCTATGCTTTAGAAGCTGAGGGAACCAGCCTCTCTCCCTTTCAACACACCATGTACACACATGGGAAGTAGGTACCATGGAGGAGACAGACTTCATTCTGAGGACTGGTAAGTAAGAACATGCTGTCTTCTTGTCCACCCTGTAGACTCTGAGGGCCATTTCAGACTCAGGAGAGCGGGCAGTGGCCATCCCGGGGCAGGCTCTCTTCTGCAAGGCTGTTGTCCACTTTGCATTTACTTTTAAAATTGTTGCTGCTGTTTAAAGTTTAGAGAGACATTATCAGACTAAGAGAAGGTAAGAGAGCTCCTGCCCTGTGGAAGGCAAGAGCGGGGTAGAGCTCTGCATTGACCTCTGTCTCCTCCCTGACCTGTGTTTCTCACTGTTTCTTCTCAGCCTTCCTCATCCCTGCGGCTGGCTCTGTTCAGCGCCCCCTTCTGCACTCCTGCTCTCATTGTTGGGCCGTCCATCTCTGCTTGCCTCTTGGCTTGCACCTGCCCTTCTTACCCTTCATGGTCACTTGTTTCCCAGCCTCCCCCTCAGGTCACACTGGTTCCTGAAAGAAACATACAAATGTCCAAATGTAACGAACAATTGGGAACTGGCCTTGAAAAATCATTTTAATGTGTTAATAATATATATTACTATATATAATTTATTTATTTGTGTGTGCAAGAGAGAGAGAGAGAGAGAGAGAGAGAGAGAGAGAGAGAGAGAGAGGCAGATAGAGAGCTCCAGGGCCTCCAGCCACTGCCAAAGGAATTCCAGACACATGCACCACCTTGTTAACTGCTGAGCCATCTCATCCCCCCTACACATTACTTTTCAATTACTAATTTAAAAATGTAACATTCTTATGAATAAGTTCACATGACACTACGAAGTACAGTAAAAGACATCTCTCTCCTTATAATGACCTGTAGATCCTGGTTTTTACCTTAAGAGATAACCATTGTAAGTGCATCTTATTTTTACCTGCCATTCAGGAGATATGAAAAGCATATATAAAACACACATGTACCTCACTTATGAAATGATCATATATTCAGGATACTTTTCTGTATTGTCTACAGTTTGCTGAAATGTATATTGCAGAGTGTCCCATATTAGGGAGGAAGAAATGCCTCACTCTCTTTACAGTTTCTGCAGCATTTTTGGAAGTGCTACCATTTCCTTACCTTGTTATATACATCCAGGGAGTCCTCAACCATTTGTTTTCCCAAATAATTCTTTTTTAAAATATTTATTTATTTTTATTTATAAGCAGATAAAGAAAGGAGAGAGAGAGAGAGAGAGAGAGAGAGAGAGAGAGAGAGAGAGAGAGAGAGAGAAAATGGGTGCACCGGGACCTTTAGCCACTATAAACTCTAGATGCATAGGCCAATGTGCATCTGGCTTTACAAGAATACTAGGGAATTGAACCTGGTTTGGTAGGCTTTGCAGGCAAACACCTTAACCACTGAACCATCTCTCCAGTCCTCACAAATCTTGAACCCAATTTTAATAGACATGCACTACAGCTAAAGAACAGATTTAGAAAAAAGCTCTAGAAATAAGAGGGCTGGCTTAATAATATTTGCAAATGTTAGCTTCTTTTACGTGAAGTAAGCACACTTAGGAAAAGGAGAAAATACATGTGTGGCTGAGTGAATCATCATGAATGAAGCACTTGGATAATCACTGCATAGGTTGGGAAAAATTGGTGCCTGTCTAATTTTCACATTTCCTTTCTCCACTATCTTAATATTAACACCAGAGTTTAGTTTTCCTTGCCCTTTGTCCCTGACCTATATGTAATTGGTTTATACAGTGTCCATTTTTTGCGTCTGGCTTCTTTACTGTTTCTTATTGTTGTTGTGAGGGCTGCCCATGTTGATTTATGTGAGACAGGTCACTTTCTGGGTGTGTGTTATTTTATTGAATCCACATACCACTATTCATTCACCTAGTTTTCTGTTCAATAGGCATTTGGGTTATTTTCGAGTTTGTCTATTTTGTCCATGGCTGCTATGCACTCTCTACTCCTGGGTGTATGACCTGGGAATGGGGTTGTTGGAGCATAGGTTCCACATATGTCCAAACCTGAGTATATAATGACAAACTGTTTTCCAAATTCATGCTCATACTAGAGTATGTAAGCCTTCCCACTGTTCCACACCCTTGAGCATGGTTGTTAATGTCATTCTTTTTAAAATTTTAGGTATTATGGAAATTGCATAGAAGCATATCATGGGGTTTTAATTAATATTTTTCTGATGACTAAAGCAGTTGAATGTTTTGTTATTTAGTTATGCTTTGTGAAGAGCCTGTTGAAGTCTTTCCTGTTCACTTTTCTGTAGTTCTGAGTACTATCAAAAGATTTTGTACATTTGTTGGTTTTGTGATATAAAAATTTTAATCCAGATCTATCATTTGTCTTCATGTTATCTTTCAATAAAAACTTCCAATTATAATGTGGTCCAATCTATAAATTGTGTCTTTGTGGTGTTTATCTTGTGACATGAGTATTGCTTATGAAATATTAACTCACCTTAATGTCATGAAGCTATTCTGTTAAGCCATACTTTAAAAGCATCATTTTTGCCTTTATTTACATGCAATTTGTTATTGTGTATAGTGTAAAATAGTAGTCAGCATTTTTCCTTATAAAAATGTTCAATGGATTCAGTCAAATTTGTTGAAAGATTTTTCTTTGCCTCTGAATTGAACTGCTTCCACTTTGTATATGCTAGTGATTCTATTTCTGGATTTAAATTTTTTATTTTGTTAGTCTATTTCTTGATTCATAATATCAAATTTTGTAATTTCACTACTTTTATATGGAATATTGTTATTTAGTGGAGCAAATTCTCTCAGCTTTTTCCCGAGGAGAGTTTACATACTCTTAGTCACTTGCATTTTTATATAATTTTAGAATAGGCTTGCAGATTTCCTCATCATGTAGTGGAGCTTTTAAAAAGATTACTCTGAACATATAGCAAATACGAAGTAAAACCAATATCTTTGTAATGAGTCATGTTATTTCTGTGGCCTAGTAGAACCTTATGATTACTAATGAGATTGGCTTTAATTCTCTTTTCTTATAATGATTTTGTTAGGTTTTTGCCTACTTTTATATTCTCTGAAGGTTTCATGTAGAATTGCATATATTGTTTTCCCTAATAAAATCTGAATCTGGAGGTTTTTTTCCTTTATTATGTGTGGGGGGGGGGGCATGCATGTGCCACAGCACACGTATGGAGGTCTAAGGAGAACTCTGAAGTGTCTGTTCATTTTCCTTCTTTAAGACAGGGTCTCTTGCCACTGCAAACAAATGTCTGTTTAACTGGCCTGCAAACTTTGGATTCTCTCAGCACCCCTTCTCATTGTATAGGCATTTGGGGTTCATAGATATGTGTACCCCTCTTTTTCCCCAGACTGGGAAGGGTGAGGGGAGAAAAATCTCCCTCACATAAAGAAAGGTCTGGACACACACATATGGAATGCAAAGGAGGAAAGCTTCCAGGCAAAAAGAAGTTCTCCCTATCTGACTTGGAAGGGGGAGGGAAGACATAGGAGATCCCCTCACATAGGGAAAGACCAAAGAAGGGTGAGGAGCTTATAAGAGGGTCAAAGAGCCAAGGAGGCCAGGGGCCAAGAGGCTTTGACATTTGTATCAGGCCCATCTATATGAATCAAACATCCAGCTAGAATAAGTCTTATCATCAGATAAATCTCTGCAAGGGAAAGGGCTGATTGGTTGGTGGGTTCAAGAGGCTGACTCAAGAAGGACCAGCCCACAGTTGTTCTAAGCCCAGGAAAAGTTGAAAAGGAAGCAACAAGCTGTTTCTGAAGAGTGGTTACTTGTAGACATCTTGGATGAGACTGGATCAGATGTGTGTTCTAGTCCTGCCAGGACAGGCAAAGGGGCATCCCCTAGCTGTCTGCCAGAAAGAAGGCTACCTTAGTCCTAATCAGTATCAATAGTAGTTGAATATAAAATACATCTTTTTCTTCCTTTTAGTTTACATTTTAGGATGATTTAAATGGCAGGCACTCTGTTAGGCATCTTATCTCTTATCTTCAGGGTTTTATCTGATAGTCAATATCTAAAAAAATATGAGTTTCACACAGGCTAATCAACTTGGTTTTAAGATCACCACTTGTGTGTAGCAAAGGTAGCAGTCAAGTAAGTCACGTGCTCTTTGAGCCTTAGTTGCTTGTCATCTGACTTTCCTAGTTAACTAAGGATAGAAAGTTTACCTGTACATCAGAGATACAGCTTTCAGTTCTATGCATGGCACCCTTCTAATCCCTTCTTTCATTCTGTACAATGGAATCAACAAAAGATCCAAAGACATTCGGTTGGGTTTCTATGTGGGACACTAACCTGTTTTTTTAAAAATATTTACTTAATTAATTAATGAGAGAGAGAGAGAGAGAGAGAGAGAGAGAGAGAGAGAGAGAGAGAGAGAGAGAGAGAATGGGCACACCAGGGCCTCCTGTTTTGTATTTTGAGACCTGCTACATGTCTATTTCTGGACATTATTTCATGTATTCTACTGCTGGCCCATGGGATGGAGGAGGACTGCAGGCACAGATTCTTGTGACTTTTCCTAAGAAGACATGAACAAATGTCTGTTCCCCCCACATAGGGTGAACAATGGACCAAAGTAATGATTACACCTAACGATTACACCCAAGTTTAGCTTGGTGAACTAGTGAATTTAATTGGGGTTACTTATAGAAGCATGGACAACTTATGAACAGCTACATCATTGAAGAAAAGTCTCCCTCCCCAGTTAACCACTTCTGTTAACCACTTCTTTATCCTTATATATGAAGGGAAATTCAATGGGTAGAAAATACAAAAAAAATTAGCTCATAAAATAATCCGGTGTTGTATTTATAATGTTGGAAGTGACTAGAATACATGTATATTCTTTAGTTTATCACCTTTATATTCATGGCTGATAAACCCCTCTTAGAAGGAGGAATGCTAGTCTAAACAATCCCCATGGAACAATCTGGAGGTCAGATAATTTGTTTTATTTTGTACACAATTTGACTAGGAAGCCGAAGATGTATTGATACAAGGTAAAATATTAGCGGGCAGGTAAAAATAAGCCCATGAATGAATGTGATTAAAACAGCAGCTGGAATGAATTGCAATGTTTGCAACATCAGTGGAGTTAATAGACCTTAAAATATTTAGGGAATCAATTAAAAATCCTCTTCAGGATCCAACAAATGTATGTTCATGTGTTTAATTTGAAAATGAATACCAGGAGAAGAAATGGCCAAACCTTAAGTTGGCAAAGCATTTAAAGATTCCAAGGGCATCTCACTGTTTCCAGACCAGCCAGCTTCAGCAGAGACCCTGGTGGGCTGAACAGCTTGCATCCTGGATTCCAGGCTCCAATGTGTGCTTCCAAGAATTACACACAAGAAGCATGTGGGAGCAATGGAACCTGGTGTCCGGGCCCCACTCCTGAAGGACCGAGGCCTTGTGAACTTTTGAGCCCAACTCCCCACCATGATGAGAGCATAAAGGAAAGGTGGGCGTTTCTGAAGTGTTCTTTTCTAATGCTCAACCCAGAGACCTTGAAAAGTTTCAGGCCTCAAGTTTCGAGCTAGTTCTCTTATAAAAGTTCTTGGTAGGAATTAATTGAATGGCATAATGTACAAGCACATTGATATTATCTAGCAGTCCCAAAACTAGATTAATTAACCTGCATTTCTCCCATAACAAGCAAATTAACCACACTTTATAAAGCTGGGCCTTTATGCTTTTACCTCTGGGGAGGAGCCGGCAGTGTCTAATGTAGTCATTATTCCATATGTAGACGTGAAGCTTCCTCTTCAAATTAGTGAAAGTGTAAGCAGGGGCTTAGTTACTTCAGAGTACGCTTCTTGAGGGCACCTATTTTAATTTAGGAAGTGTATTCATGCCCTGTTCTATGGGTGAAGTCCAAAAGGTTTGTCCCACAGAATTTCTGGGTCGCTTTTCTGAACTAATAAAACTGCTTTATTGCCCATAGAGTGCCTGAGGTCATTGTCCTTCCTAGACTAAAGCAACATTTTAACTACATTGATTGGAAAGAGATTCCAAAGGACAGAATTAATTGTAAAGTATAGAATTAATTGGACAGTATCTTATTAGTTCAGTGAAACATAATACTATTTAAAATGTTGGAAAAAAAAGAGAAAACCATACTTGCACAGTGTTAGCAAATAAGAAAGAAAACTTAAAAATAGGCAAATAGCCTTGAGTTTCCTATTGGATGTCTGGGTCAAAGCAGAGAACCATCTGATTCTAGGACCAAGGAGAAGCATGTTGAATCACAAAGAGCTCCAGTGGTCCAGGCACTGGCTCCTTGCTACGCCATTTCACTTGTAAATATGTGGCTTTCCTTTCCCTTGATATAGACATGTCAGGAATGCTATACTCATGCTTCTCGGTCATGATTATAGTCATTTCTCTTGACTCAAAAGTGGAGTCATACATATAAAGCTGAGGAAAAAAAGTAATTCAGACATGCTCTATAGCAATGCAGAAGGAGCTGGAGAAAAGCTGGGAATAGAGATGGAAGGAGGCAACAGAGTGAGAATACTCAAGAAGGAAGACCTGTCTAAGATTCACCAAGCTGTGAGGTGTGGAAGGCAAAGGCAGAGACGCTGGGGGAATGAGGGTATTTTTCTCAAGTTGGGGGGGGGAGCAAACCCTAAAAGACTGCAGTGAGGTTGGGGAAGGAAATGTTGAACAGCTAAATAGCTCTTGGTGCTGGTGACTGACTTCAGCCTACGGTTTATATTTGGGAAGCTTTGTAAATCAGATATTGGTATGACAAAGTGTGCCTTTTATCTGCACATTTGCCTTGGATCTACTAGTGTTTTTAACCATGCAGCATTTTCTTTTAAGACAAGCTGAATGCTAGCCTTTGTCATTTAGCAAGCCTACTGTCAGAAGTGGATGATTTCCTGATATTTTAGCACCAACTACAATATTTTCCTCACTAAATGCTGAATTAGAGATTTTATGCACATAATATAGATTTTATGCACATAATATAGATTTAAAAATTTTCTTTGCAGAGGTTAATGTGCTTAAAGGTCAGTGGAGTGGGGTATGTTCTGGAAGAATACGGTAACAAGCATTTAAAAAATACAGATTTGACAGGTCTTTTGTAAGCTTTATTGTCTAAAATGTAATGCTTACTTTCTATGAGATTAATATGCCCGCAAAAGAAATCATTACTGGTACTTTGATGGACTGGATTGTTTCTGACGCTATTGTAACATGAAATCCATATGGAATATGATGTTCACAGGGCAGCAATGAAGGTATAACTCAGCCTGTGTGATTATGATGTTTAAGTAGACAGCAAGATTCAGGGAAAGTGTTTTGCAACAATGTCTTCTCCAAATAACAGACTATTTACTGACTCACCAAGGAAACGTCAGTGTTCAAAAGGATGGCGGGTGTCATAAGCAATTAGTGTGTCTATGAAGGATCTTCTGCAATTCGCAGAGAAGACAGGAAAATGTTATATAGAATGTGAAATGTAGGGGTCATTTCAAAAGTAATGGATACCGACACAGAGCTACAAACAATTTTAAGGTTTACACATCACTCAAAGAAATTGGATTAGAGCCAGAGAAAAAGATGTCTTATATTATAGTTTCAAAAAAAATCTTAAGGGCATTTGGTACATGACAGCCTGATATTTACATTCTTTTGAAATGTAATGTACATCAAGGCAAAGGGTTCTATGTCATTTCCAAGGTAAAATGTTACCATTCTGAACATATTTTCTTCCAAGGCATTTCACCCTAACAATGGCCTGGGCATATTAGAATAGTTAAAAGTGGTATGTAAATAAATACTTAAATTCTAGTGGTTAGAAGCATTTTTATTCCCTTTTGAGTGATTGTATCAAGCCTTTGTCTAAAGTTTCAAACGGGAGCATACTGCCACTTGTTTATCCTGGAACTGCATTTAGCTAGTGTTTCACTTGGGCTAAAATGTGTGGTTACCAGTTGACTTAGGATGAAGGCTGATTTTTGGCGGTTGGATTTTGGTGCCATCAGGAGTGTCATCCCTAAAGATGTAGGCCTTTCCATGACTAGAATGATGGCCCCTCATATATATGTTCACATTCTAATTCCTGGAACCTATGGATACCACCTTGAATGAAAAAAATAAAGGACCTTTGCAATTGTAAGTTAAGCATCTTGTGAGGAAGAGTCCTCTTGGGTTATCTGGAATACAAGAGACATGAAAGCAAACAGGATGACTGTCTAGGGAACGAAGAACAGCAGCCAGAGGGGAGCAAGAGACACAGGAAGAACAGTGGGGGAAATTAGAATGAAGTTTTATAACTCACATATGTAAAAATATCATGAAAACCTGTTATTTTATATGCAAATTTAAAAAATAACTTACAAAAGAAGAGGAAGAAGGAAGGCTTATTAGTCAACTTGATTGCAGGGACAAAACACCTGACCAGAAGCAGCTTCAATAAGGAAAGGATTTATTTTTAACTTACAGTTTAAAGGGGAAGTCCATCATATTGGAGAAAGCATGTCAAGAAGCCTGTGTCACATTGGCATACCAGCAGGGAGGAAGGAGAGAGAGAGAGAGAGAGAGAGAGAGAGAGAGAGAGAGAGAGAGAGAGAGAGAGAGAGAGAGAGAGAGAGAGAGAGAACAATGGGCAAAATAAATGCTCATAGTTATCTTTCTCCTTTTTTATAGAGTCCAGAACACCCAGATTATGGAATAATACTGTCCCTAGCTAGGGTGGGTCTTCCCACCTCAATGAATCTAATGTAGAAAATCCCAAACAGAACTACCAAGAGATTCATTTCCATGGTTATTCTAAATCTTTTAAAATTGACAACCAGAGATTAGCTATCACAGGGGAATTTTGAGGTAGACGGGGGAAAGACACAGAAGATATAAACACATAAAGATATAGAAGAGACTAAAATGGTACAATCACAAGTGAAGGAAGACAAAAAAATACCAATAGCTATTGGAAGAGGCAAGGAAGGGTTCTCCAACATGGCAGTCCTGGCCACGACTAGATTTTGATTTCTAACCTCTAACATTAGAAAATAAATCTTCATTGTTTCAGACGATACAGTCCGTGGAAATTTATAGCAACAGTCACAGGAAACAAAGACTTTAAATCATGTGGTTTTACATCTCTAAGAGCAAATCTAAGTGTCATAGAGAACATGGTTAAGGTCTGTTGGTTCAAGTTCTATTGACCACGAGCCTCCCTTCTTACATGAGGTGAAAATACCACACTTGAAAAGACAACAAAGATGGTGAGAGCAATTCTCAATCCAAATCTAGTTTTGAGGTGAGGGAATATAGGGACCCTATCTAACTTCATGTTCACCATAGTATCTCTACTTGTCTCCTGTCTTCTGTTTTGGTTTAAGGAAGAGGAGAGCAGGTGAAATGTAGAAAGGGAAAGGAATTCAGAGAAAGCAAGGAATAAGGAGGGTGGGGTAGTAACAATTATGTAAAATATTATAAAAAAGACAAGCTGAGCATTGAAAGAGACACATATTTAGTGCTTAAGAGCATGAGGCCATTTTTAGTAATAGTGCAGGAGGTCTTTTCCTTTCACATTCACACAAACACTATCTTGCACAAATACATACGTCTAGGTACATGACTATATATATGTATATATATGTGTGTGTATGTATACACACATATATATAACTTATATGTCTCTATATATGTGATACATGGAAGAATATCCTCATATGTGCATCATCAGTTGACTCCATAGTGTACTTACACAAACTAAGATGGTTATATTGTTACCAGGTAATATAATCTTAAGAATCCAGTCTCATGTATGCAATCAGTTATTGACCAAAACATCATAGTGTAGTACATTATATAATACTTTTCACTTAAGATGCTAGAATGTCTATGTTGTTTCTTAATCCTTAAAGAGGATTCTTAATACAGTGATATTTGGCAAATGTTGAATGAGTGCATAACTATGCCATGGTTATAATTTTAATAGTAGCTTTTGGTGTATGCTTATATACTTATGTAATCTTAAAATACTTCATCAGATTTTCTGAGCCTCATCTGTTTCCATATCTTCCACTGACATCTAGACTACTTTGTCCCCTTGGGCCCATGCAGTTTGGTCAATAGAGTCTGGTCTCTTACAGTCCTGGGGTCTTTAGCTTCTCCAGCCACTTCCAGACTGCCCACTGAGGCACTGAGACAGGCTTCTCAGCATGGGAGCTGGGTGAAGTGACCAGGTATTTGAGGAACGTAAATTCCTATGTGAAGTCTAGAGGATGGGCGATGGGAGGTAAATGCCATGCATACATTTGTCCCTCATCAAAGAAACTGCAAGCTGTTTCTCAGAGCAGCCTGTCTGGAAACATCCCAGGTGGCTCAGTGGTCACATCTGTTGAACACCTGCTGTGTGCTTTTCAGGCTGAGGTACTGCTGTGACCAGGGCAATGAAGTGTTATGGCTTTCCACCTTTCCTGTCGCACCTGTTTTCATTAACTCTTGTTGCCTCGAGACTCTGTCTTTCAGGTGCAGCACCCTTGTCAGGCTGTTTTTACTCTGACATTTCTTTGTTTTTCTTGTCCTTTTTGGATACTGGTTATGTGGCATTACCAATAGCAAAATTCAGCCTTGTTTAGCCAACAGCAGACCTGTCCTCTCCTTTCCGACTTTGTGGCTGGTCTAAATGACAGACATGAATGACAGGCTCGGATTCGTTTTGACTATCATGCTACCTGGTATGCATGAATATAGACATTGTTGGCCATTCTGGGAATTAAAGTCCAATATTCATAGGTTACCTCATCACACTTTCTCTGGTCTCTGACTCACTTTCCTTAGGTGCCTATGGCTGGGGAATGTGGCCATCCAGACAGACATCAGGAAGAAGAAGATGATTTTACAACAGTGCCATCAATTGGCTAATCCCATCAGCTGGGTCTCATGAGCGTATGACATTGTATTCTGGTTGAGATATGTTTCCTTTATGTTAAGAGTGAAAAATCTTACCTTACTTATAAGGTGGCTGGGATTGTTATTTAGGATTTTGGCAAAGTTGTAAGAGGAAAACTGAATACACATATTCAGGAGTGGAGGGATTGGTTTCAGTGCTGGATTCTGAAGCAAATCCCTTAACAGCTGGGCAAGCATCTGGGAAGATTTTGAATAGGCATTTCTGCTTCATGCCCCATAGATAAAGGAGGAGATAAAGTCAGCAAGCACCAAAGTCTGTTTCTAACTGGTTGATTATCAGAGAAAGGATACATAGGATGGTAGCTAGGAACAGAAGATAGGTCAAGGGTTTTATCTTTTCCTACTCTTTTTCAATACAAGGTAGACTTTGGTTTATTCACATGCTGAGGGGAGCCATCTGTGGAGCTAGAGCGCAATCAAGCACAGAAAATGTTTCCCTTGCCACTAAGATGACTCAGAATCTCATGTGGGTTCTCAAATTTTATGGGCATTTTGTCCTCCTGACCTTGGTTTTTCTTATTTATAAAATTAAGACACTGTATTAGGGGCTCTCCAAGGCGGTTGTGGTAAATGGAAGCTTTACACCTATCATTTTTGTTGGGTAAAACTGGGTTTTGGTTTTTGTTGAATGACACAGCCCCTGGCTACACTCCATCTCCTTGAAGGAATTGAGCAAACACACAGGGAGTCAACACACTTGTCATGTTTAGCACTTGGAGGTGAATACGGAAGGAAGCATAATGTGTGGGAAGACTGTAAACTTTGCTCACAAAGGAAATGATGTCCAAACCTATCCTTTTCACTTCCCCCAGCTGTGGAAACTTTGTGAGTTGTTTATTGCTTCAGTGGTTAGTTTTCTAATTGGAAAAATGAGAAGAATAACAACTAATTTGCACCACATTGGATAAATAATGTTTATAAGGTGTCTGACACCTAGTAGGCACTCAATGAATGGAAGTCATTAAGATGCTTTTGAAAAGCACCCTCTAGGCCTTTGAGTCCAGAGGTTTATAAGCATAGCACACCCTCATCCTTTTTGTCTGTATCAAATATTGAGCATGATTTCCAACACATTTTGAGCTTTGAGAATAAAAATAATATTCAAGATGAGATTATTTTTCTCTTCCACATGTGGTTTCTCATAGTTCTACATGTGTGGCTTAGTTTTTGGATTCCGCTCAGACATTATGCAGCATCCTGATGTTCCCAAGATGCTGTGTTGGAGAGAGAGGTACATTTAAAACAGACATGAGCGCTGTAGAGTCAGACCTGTGGTGGAGGCAGGAGATGGATTTGGCCAGATGTTCTCCAACCTCCCACAGGCTCACTCACAGGTGGCCCTTTGAGCTGTGCACAGTGGCTCAAGGGATAACTGTTCTCCCAGCTGGGTTCTCCATCATGGTTAGGTCAGAGTCCTGGCATGGCCCCAGATTTATGAGCTCCTGGCAAGGGTGAGTACAGATGGAGAAAACGTCAGCTTTAGCTTTTGTGAGTGGATCAGGAGTGGCTGTCTGGGCTGCTGTGACTTATTAGAGTTTCATACTTGGCGACCTGTCATTCTGTGTGGGGGTCTCCTGTGGCTGCTGCTGTCATCACTCTTGGTCTTCTATTTCTTCTTCCCTAGCATCCTTAATTAGTCTTTCAGGTAGAACCTATTCTTGGTATGCTCTCCTAATGATACTTGGTAGGAATCTCTTCGTTTGTCTATTAATCTGCTAGCTCTGAAATTCCACTTGGTCACACATATTCCCTATTGAAAGTTTGTAAGCTGGTTTTCATAACCTTTTCTCCCTTAGTAGTCTTGTCCTGTCCAACATAAATTATATTTCTTCCATGTGCCTTACAATAATGTTCAATGCTAGTATGGAGCAATGTGTCTTGCATTTCTTTAATCTTGATAAAAAATGAAAGTAAGACAAAACGCTTAGTGTGAGATGCTTATTATTATTTGAAAATTAATTAAATAGTTTAAATAGTTTATGGAATAAAAAAAAACTTTGACTTCCATTCATGATGGTAGAATAAGAGCCATGCCAAAGAAATGAGGAAGGGAAGAGGCGAGATACTATGCAATACACCCATGTCCCAAAAACTGAAGATGGAAGAGGATATTGGGGGAGATACAAGATCCAGCAACACAACACAAAAAGCTGACTGCTAACCACTAGGAGTATCACCTCTATCATATCTGCAGGGGTCCCAGAAGACAGTGAGGAGAAAGTGGTGATCTCACAGCTAGCCCGACAACGAACTCTAGGAGATGGAGACAGACACTATGGTCAATAAACCCCATCCAAAGCAGAAATCCAGAGGCTACAGAGATCTCAACACTAAATCAGACTGCTAACAGGCCCACCAAAGCTCAGGGAACATTGCACAAGAGAAGGCAGAAAGATTGTAAGAGCCACGCGGTGTGGGTAGGATTTTCCTGAGGCACAGCACCTCTCCCCTTCTCCAGAAACTGACTAAGGCTTTCATGACTGTACATGGAATACCAATACTCAACTCAGGAAGGACCTAAGGGGAATGAGCAGAGGGAGAAGGGATACAGGAGTATAACCTTTTAAAAAATTGAGTTAAATTAAATTAAAAAGAAAAAAGGGTCAGAATGAACAGAAATAAAACTGATTTTCTATAACATTTGGATCTATCCTCTAGAGATGGTCCTGTTCACTCCCCCCTACTTGGTGTTTGACTCTAGCCTCTGTTCTGGCCAATGACTGCTGGCTATTTAGCAATGTGTCTTTCTATTAATTAATCAATTCCAGTCCACATGGAGGATGTCTGTAATTACTGTGTCAAAATTTCGACAAAAGCATTGACAAAAAATCCCAATTTCCTTTTGTCAATATTCACAAAATAATCAGAAAGTTTCATAGTAGATATATGCCACTGTCTTGGCATAGGCAATGCATTATCACTGTTTTGAAAATGAGGAGACATGCAGTTGTTAGTAGAATGAAGATAACAGCACAATACACATAAGAACAAAAACAACATATTTAGAAAAAAGAACTCTGAAATTAACAATCCCATAATCAAGATGCCCCATAGACTTTAGACAGTGAAAATCATGGAGGGAAGGAGGCTTCCCATTCTTCTGCAACAGAAGCAGAAAACATGTTTTATTCTGAAAATGAGATTAGCAGGGGTAGGTTTGCTGAGCAGGGTGAAAGACCCTGGGGAACGTGGAGTATACATGCTCTACCTCCTGACATGTTCTGAGGCAGGTGGGATGTAGGAGAATGGATACACTGGAAACAGGAGCAAGAGATGGGGTGTCCTCACGTGAGAGCCAGATTTCAGTGATGATCGCCAATGAAAGGGTTTTTCCTGAGGAAGTTGAGGGTATGAGGGTAACTGCTGAAATAGAACAGGCTTCCAGAGAAGCATCCTCCTGAGGGGATCTATAAATACTGGACAGGGGGCATATGTTCACACGTGCTGGATTCTTACAACTTCATGCTGATTTTCAAAGGTTGTTCCCACAACCTTAGAGCACTTGCAAAGACTAGAAAACACCTTTGACCATGATGAATTCTTTGATGGTAAAATAGCTGAACAAAACCAGCAGAAAAAGAAGACAATAACTGGATATAGTTCAAGACACTCTGAATAAATGACATGTTTATATATTACACATGCATTCATATACATGGACATATGAACATCCTGGATAACATCAAAGCAGGCAACCAGGAGGCAGACGGGTCTGGGTAGAATCTCTCTAGATTGACACGTTTTGACAAAGACATGGCTTCACCTTCCTCTGATCTTTGGTCACCAATGCTAATGGCAGAGCCATCAGGACATCTTTTCTTCCTTTCATGGGATTCAGAGTGGAGAAAAGATGAGGGGGTCGAGCGGGATGGGGTTCCTGTCTTTGCTTCTGCTTCATTCATGGTTTTCCCTCGTTAGGCATGCCACTGCTGACAGCGTTCTTCCTCAGCAGTTTGCACGCCACACAATGTGCTGAAGTCGTCTGGCAGCTTCCATGATGAGAGCAATCAGCGTGGTAGACAGCAGCCGTGCGCACCTGCACTTTTCCCGCATGGCGTGGGGGCTCCGCGGCTCCGTGGCCGAGCTTCACCATCCTAGCTGGAGCTGCTTACACAGCTCTGCAGCCATGAGATGCCACCGAGGGGTGAGCAAGGAGGGACTTGGGCGGAAGGGGGAGGCAGCAGATGGAATCTTTGCTTTGCACAGTGAGTGCCATTGCCTCCTAATGTACTGGGCTCCTAGGAGTGTGTGAAGGCTTCCCAGATGAAGAGTAATGGACCTAACTTCCACAGCAAGCTGAGGGAACTCAGAGCATTCGGCTCTCTTCTAGGAACAGCGTTTGAGGCACCAGCAATGTGGAAAAAGGCAGTTTTGAATATAGGACTAATGGCTCTCTCTGAAGGAATGTTCTCAGAAGCATTACCAACCTGTATTCTAAATTGGAAGCTCAAGTGTTACCTGAAGTCCAGGGGCTGTGGGTTCCTCATGGCAAGCGGCTGTTGAGTGGAGTGGGTCTGGCCCCCACACTGCCAATGGACAGGGGGGTCCCAGAGGAGAGACTTGTGATTCCTCCAATAACCTTTATGGAAAATGACTGCTCTGAAAGCACTTCATTTCTATCATCAAAGAAAATGTACTATAAGAATTCAGATCAAGAATGACCAACAGAGAGTTTGCAAGGTAGAGTCTGGGCCCCGGAAAAGTGTCTGAGTGGCCCGGGTTGGATGCCAGATCTAGAAGAATAGGCAGCATTTGCACAGGTGGCAGAAAAGAAAGGACATGGGGCAAAGCAGATTTGAGATTCTTCCAGCCCCTGTCACATTTTGTTGCGTTTATGCAAAGTGTCAAGTTCTGTTTCCTAAGTGTTAAGTCACAAGATGTCTTTCCCTGTGGTGCAAAGGGAAGGGTGACATTGGGGAGGAGTTACCAGAGACACATTTCCATCCATGCAGAGACAGACTAGAGTGTAGAGGGAAATGGAATTGAGACTGGGGAGGAGAGAAGGAGGAGGAGGAGGAGGAAGAAGAAGTTAGAGAAACAGCAGCAGGAGAATGGAAAGGAGAAAGGAGGGTGTAGGCAGACAAAGAGACACACTCAGAGAGGATGGGCTGGGGGTGGGATGGGAGAGGAGTATAATTTCTCCAAAAGGAGAAAATGGAATCTTCAGATTTAAGAGTTGAGATAGTGTCATTCTTAGAAGGCTATATACATGTCACCTGTGTGTTCGGCATGTGGCATCCCACTTAGTCAACAGCAGGAATTTGCCAAAGGGACACCTGTGATCAGATGCAGGAAAGAGAAAGGTAAAGAGAGGAGGGTATGCCTTGAAGTAAGTGATGTCATCTGTCCTTTGGTTCCTGAATATGATTTTCTTACCGATCTGCATTATTTGGAATTTAGAAAAGTTCACTAAACTATTTGTAGTGTGCTGCCTGAGTAAGAGTTTTCCATATTAAAAGGATGAGTGAATAGGCTAGATGATCCAGAGCTATTTTTATTCTGTAAAGAAAATTTAAATTTCTAGGCCTTTTTTAAAAGCACTTGTAGTCATTCCCTCCCCCCACCCCGGCCCTCTCCCTCCTATCATCCTGCATCTAAGGAGCTGTCTGGACCCCACACTCATCCCTTCTGCTCTGCTCTGCACCTGCCACAGCTGTACATCCTGGAAGCATGGTCTATTACCTGAGAATCACCATGTCTGCATTCATTGCAAACACTGTCAACTGAGCGTGGAGGTAGGAGTGGGAATTGTAGCTCTGTGTAGGATGCTACCCTGCTTCTCAGTTGCTCACTGTCTCGTCAAAGAATGGATGAGACAAAGAAAACTGAGCATAAATACTGTTTTGGAGCAAAGGAGATGTTTTTGGTTTATATATTGTTCATATATTCTATGCAGAGGGACAAAAGTGATTTTCTGGAGAAGGAAGGTCAGACTAGTGAGCTAGTGAAAGAAGAGAGAAGAGCATGGAGCATGATACACTTAGAAGAGCACAAGGTCCTCCAAAGAATGACGAGACAGTGGCTAAGCAAGCATATCTATGTGGTGGGTCTGTGTCTCGTTCATTCTCAGTCAGTCACCCAATTGTGGTATATGCAGAATAAGAGACCATGACCATATGTTTAAGAAAACAGAAAGATGTCAAAGATATCACAGTTATTATACAACTCACAAATGAGCTGTAGAAAGGAGCTATGCCCAGAGCAGAGAAAGGGGTTGATAATGACTAGTGTCCTGACCAGTGTTGTCCCCATACCCTTGGCTGTCTCCATCTCTCACTGCAGAGCACAGCTGTTGGGACATTGGGCAACTATCTAGTTCACATGATCCCTTCCTTGACTGAAGCCTTGCTATAGGAAGGATGAGTGTATTCAGCAGTGAGGAAATGAGTCAGAGACTAAGCAGAAGCAAGCTAGATGGTTGAGCAATTTTCTTAAATGATCTATGAAAGGAGAATCTTGAAAAGGAATGAGGTTTGACTAGACTTTATATTCAGAACTGATAAAAATGCAGGGCAGTGTGCACTCAGCCAAGCATCAATGCATTAGCGGCCATAATCTAGTTGAGTTTCTACAAAGTAACTCCGACCAAGAGATGAAAAATGAGGGTGTTCGATTTCTTCGAATCAATTTTTGGAAAAAAAAAACGTAGTGAATAATGGATGCAATAGAATGGAATAAGTGAATAATACAATGGGAAAGAATTAGGGGCAAAACAGGGAAGAGAAAGTGCTTAAAGGTAATAGGATCCATGGCAAAGGGTGATGAACTGACTACTTAGCAGGAAAGGCATTTTGGGGTCAGGGACAAGAAAAAGAAAAAGAAAAAAAAATAAAATTTTGTGTGTGTGTGTGAGAGAGAGAGAGAGGGAGGGAGAGAAAAAGAGAGAGAACTATTAAATACATGGGTTATGCAGTATTCAGAAGAGCAAAATTAAAATAATATATAAATTTGACAGATTCCATGCTTTTTTCATTTAATCATGTTTGCTCAAGCTGATCCCAGTTCACTGCCACTTCCTGATGGTTTTTTACCCAAATGCCTTGGAAAGGCATGGAAGACTTCTAGCCTCTTGTGTACTTTTCTCTCAAGAGGAACCAGACTCCTCCCTCCTCCCTGCACCCCACTCTCCACTTGTGGATGCATTTCAGGTATTGTCTGCTGCAGGATTTGGCATTTTGGGACAAGAAAGTTGCTTGTAAGACAGGATAGCCAAGGTTATTGACACAAATAAGCTCTGAGCAGAGATATAGTCAACTCCTGGAAATTATTTCCTGTGGCCAACAAAATCCTTATGACTTTGCCCTTTGACTTAGATTACTTCTCCTAGCTCTGACTGGGCTTTCTTCATCAGTGACTTCAGCATCACGTGAGAACTTAGTAGAGGTGGAGATGTTGTGAGCTCTACTCCAGATATACAGAATGAAAACCAATTTGGGGGGATTCCATACCTTCCAGCTATCATGAAGCATATTCATGTTTGAGAGCCTCAACTTCAGCCCTGAGTCCTGTTTGTTTTCTGACTCCTTTCTGCATGGGGACCCAAATGAGAGCCAGGTGCCTCACACACAGTCTCTTCCTTCATGCTAGAAGCAATCTTATAAAATACTTTAAAAATATCTTTATTATGAATAATTACATACATTGTATGAGCAAGTCTTATGAATGTGTCCCTTTTTCTCTCCTCTCTGTCCCCTACCCACTGAAGTCCCTCCTTAGTGCGCATACTGGACCTGTCCATAGGGTAGGGGGTTATGAACTGCACCAGAGGTAGCCAGTTAAAAATACTTCTTTGTTACCTTCCACTTCCACAAAAAATGAAGTTGAAGCTCCATTAAATAAAAATACTTTCCAAGTCATAGAGGTAATAATAAGTGCAACTACTGGGCTTTGAAGCCAGGTGTGCTGTGATTGCAGAGCCCTGTTGCTTTTCTCACCCTATTGTTCTTGGTCAGGAGGATACAGAAAGGCATAGAAGATAATGCATAGGTACCTTTTCTTGCTCATGTCATGATATGAGATGGAACATGCTCTCCTTAGATCTCTGCACACAGCCCACCTTACATACAGGAATATATAGGGAAATTATGAGTAACAAAAAGGTGGCAATCATTAATTATTCTCATAGTAAGTGGAAAAACTAGCAGATACTGTAAAGGAAAGTTAAAATAATTTATTGAGGGCTGGAGAGATGGCTCAGTGGTTAAGACACTTGCCTCCAGTGCCTAAGGCCCTGGGTTCAATTCCCCAGTACCCACATAAGCCAGATTCCACAAGGTGGTGGCCTTGGTTCTCTCTCTCTCTCTCTCTCTCTCTCTCTCTCCCCTTAAAAATGAATAAATTAAAAAAAAATTAAAAATGTATTGACAGTAAAGGTAACTGCTAAAACATTGGCTGAATTATTAGCTCCAAAGGGACAAGAGGAGAGAGGCCTGAAAGACTTATCAGATAACACGTCAGATGATGTCCCCTTTGCTTCCTGTTAAGAGGCAGAGGTATTTCAACATCTCAAGATTCAAGTACCACAATTTTTATGAGACAAGAAAAATCATTGTAGGTCTCATAAATTTCCCTCTTCTCATTGTTCCGAAGGCTTCATTTAGGAAGGGTTACTCCATAAATCTAGGCAAAGATGACTAATGATTATAATAACAATATCATAAATTATATAGTGCTTTCTTCCCAAGTAAAACTGATTCTAATTTATCCTCACAATATTCCTCATTGGCTTCTAGGGCCAGGGATCAGTGTTTCCATTTTTCAGACACCTGTGCAGGAAAATGTGCCTATGCATTTATCCTCTGTGCCATTTTGTCACTATGCCTGTCCTCCTACCTAAGGAAACTCGCCTCTGGGCTGATTCCAACTTCAGCAATATTGCATTGTTTTAGTCCCAGATCTAGGTTCACTTGTTTTTCCTTCTGTTTGTCATACAGCATTCCCAGCCTTGTATGGAAAACTTCTATAACTTACTCATTTTATCCCTTGTCGTAGAAACCCTAATTAGAGAGGAATAAGGAGATACAACATCAGGCAAGATGGCTGACAAGTAGCAGCCTCCACAGGACACTCCCCATAAAGGTATGAGAATCCAGCTGGGATCCAGACCCCAGACCCCAGTGGCCCATACCCAAGGCACACCCCCTCCCCAGCTCCCACATCAGCCCAGCCCGGGTTCCCCAGCTGCTTTCTGCTCCTCAGAGGAACGAGAACCACCCCTCCCATCGCCCATTGTCTCCTCCCAGCCTCTCTGGACCTGAGCCCTTGCCACTCAGTACACTTCCCTCCAGGGGTCCCTTCCCTCCCGCAGCACCCGATCCACGGGTGCACTCGTCCCCCACCCACCTCGCACACGCAGGCAGACAGCCAGTCTGTGGGCAGGCAGACCTAGTCCAGTTCCCGGGGACCTCAGCCAGCACCAGGTGGGTCAGGTGGCCTCAGGTGGGTACCAGGGACCCCATGCCACCTCCAGGAAGATACAGGTGGTTACTATGGACCCCATGCTACCTCCTGGCAGCATTAGGGGGTCCCAGGGATGCCATGCCACCTCTGGGCAGATACAGGTGGGTACTAGGGGTGCTGTGCCACCTCCAGGCAGCCTCAAGTAGCCTCAGGCAGATACCAGGGATACCGTGCCACCTCTGGGCAGACACAGGCAGCCTCAGGCGGGTACCACGACCCCGTTCCACCTCCCCGCAGACACAGGCAGCCTCAGGCTGGTACCAGGGACCCTGTGCCACCTCTGGGCAGCCTCAGGCAGCCTCAGGTGGGTACCAGGGACCCTGCCACCTCTAGACAGCCTCTGGGCAGCCACAGGCAGGTACCAGGGAGCGCGTGCCACCTCCCGGCAGCCTCAGGCAGCCTCAGACGGGTACCAGGTACAACCCACCATCCCATAAGCACCAGGCATGCACAGGAGGCCTCAGGCGGATATCAGGAACCCTGCACCACCCCATAGCTGCCAGGCAGGCCCAGGCCAGATGCAGTCAGGCCCCACACTCGGAGGCCTTGCCTGCAGACTCCCTACAAGTGAAGCCCTGCCTGTTCCCACACTGGCTTGCAAGCACAGCATGACCCACAGCCTATCCTTTAGGCAACCACCACAGGAGCACAGCGTAGCCTGCACCTTTGCCAGCAGGCTCCATTCTGAGGGTGTACCCCCACCTGCAGCCCTATGCACACATGTTCAAGCACAGCTTCTGTCTGCAGGTGCATTGGATTCACACTAGTTAGCAAAGGCACTGGATTGAGGGTGCCCTAAGCCCCACCCACTGGCCCCAGCACACATATCAGGCCACCTGCATATCTAATGGCACAAACAGTCCCAGAAAAACCCAAGTGAGTGTCCAACCTTGCCTGTGAAATCCAGAACACACCCTGCCCATGCTGCTCAGGAGATCTCAACACAAAGATGCCCCCAATCTCTCCAAGTGGATCTGCATTGGGCAGAGCACAACACAAGAAGAACATACCAGCTGAGTGCCACACACCAAACCCACCAAGTCCTAATTAGGAAGTCAACAGGGAAACTATGAAAGAGGGAGTACAGATGCAAGCACACAATGAGATGATACTAAGTCCAGATAAAAGTGACCTTGACCCAATGAAGAGGCTAAAGATGGAAATAGAAGCAAGTATGGAAAATCACCAAGCAATGGTACAGAGCCAACTCACAAGCTTTGCCACTAGGCTTAATATAATTGAGGAGAAACAGATGGACTTAGGTAAATCAGTGTCTGAACTAAAGGCAAACCAGTAAACTGAAGAACTCAAGAATCAGCTAACCAAACTGAAAGAAGACATAAGCAAATAGCGGAATGAGTATCAGGAAGCAGTAAGTAAGTCAAACCTTGAAATGAAAACACAATTCAACATAAAGATAGAAGCAATTCAAAAAGTTGTCTCAGAAAACAAGAAAAAATGGAAATAATAAAACCTCTCTAGAATCCCTCACCACTAGAGTCAATAATTGGGAAGACAGGACCTCAGATGTGGAAGACAAAACAGAAGAGAATGATAGGGAAATAAAAAATCTGAATAGGTTCAAAAAACATGTGAACAAAATATGAGAGATCTTTGTGATAACCTTAAGAGACCAAATCTCCAGATCATGGGGATACCACAGGGGGAAGAAAGTCAGACAAAAGGCATAGAGAATATATTCAACAAAATTATTGAAAAAAACTTCCCCATTTAGCAAGAGTCCCATTCAGGTACAGGAAGCACACAGAACACCAAACAGACTGGACCAAAGAAGAACTTCCCTTGGGTACATTATAGTAAAAACCCTAAACATTGAAAGCAAAGAGAGGATTCTAAAAGCAGTGAAGGCAAAACAGCAAATCATATATAAAGGCAAACCCATCAGAGTCACATCAGACTTCTCCATGGAAATCATGAAAGCAAGAAGGGCTTGGAATGGAGTGATTCAAAGTGTCAGTCATTATGGTTTTCAACCCAAACTAATGTACTGTGCAAATGTTTCCCTAATAATGGAAGGAAGAAGGAAAATATTCCATGATAAAAATCAACTCTAGGGCTGGAGAGATGGCTCAGCGGTTAAGGCACTTGCCTCCAATGCCTAAGGCTGCAGGTTCAATTCCCCATGTCCCACATAAGCCAGACCCACAAGGTGGTGGCCCTGGTGTTCTCTCTCTCCCTAGGAACTCAAGATGAAAAGAAATAATTAAGATCAAGGAAGAGATCAATGAAATAGAAACCAAAAAACCAATTAAAAAATTGATGAAACAAGGAGCTGGTTCTTTAAAAAAAATAAACAAGATTGACAAACCCCTAGCCAACCTAACCAAACAGAAAAAAGAGAGGGTCCTAATCAATGAAATTAGAAATGAAAATGGTGAGATCACAACAGACACCAATGAAATTGGAAGAATAATCAGGTCTTACTTCCAAAACCTATACTCCACAAAGCTGGAGAATCTGGAAGAAATGGATGAATTCCTGAACAGTTATCATCTACCAAAGCTAAATCAGGAGCAGATAAATTTCCTAAATAAACCTATCACATCCACTGAATTGAAAACGCAATTAAAAATCTCCCCAGAAGGAAAAGTCCAGGTCCTGATGAATTCTACCAAAAATTCATCATAGAACAGAAACCACTCCTTCTGAAGTTCTTTAATCACATCAGTGAACATGGAATTCTTCCAAACTCCTTCTATGATGCTTGTATCACACTAATACCAAAACCAGGCAAAGATAAATCCAGAAAAGAAAACTAAAGACCTATATCTCTGATGAACTTAGGTGCAAAAATTTTGAATAAAATCCTTGCAAACTGAATGTGGTACCCTGCTAATGGGGCATGGAGGAAGTAGGGTTCTGCTGAGTCTGGCAGGCTTTTGGGACTGTCTCTTCTGATAAGGAAGTTGAGGCAAAGTCCGAGGGCCCCTGTAAATTTTAGCAATCCTGAAAACTCCAGCCCCCAGGCAGGCCACAGCTGTCTGATAAGATAAGCAGTTCAAAGCCTAACTTAATCCAGCTGCAATAAACAAACCTAAACAACAAGGTTACATTTCCTCTGCTGACATCACCATTCTATCCATGTCTGTATCCATGTATAGAGTCACGTAGCCCCCTCAATTTATCTATGCAAAATAGGTGTCCAAAGGATACTGGCCCCTACCAATCAAACTCATGAGATGCTCACAGATCTTGCTTCCTATGCTTCTACCTCTGACTTTTCTCTATATAAGCAACTGCTATCTATACAATAAAATGAGAACTGCCCACTGCCGCATTCTCC
>PVHP010007571.1:0-13540 GCA_004024765.1 Zapus hudsonius
AAAGAACCCTCATTCACTGCTGGTGGGATTGCAAACTTGTTCAACCGCTATGGAAAGCAATGTGGAGTCTCCTGAACACAATAGACATAGAAATACCAATGGACCCAGCTATCCCTTTTTTAGGCATCTACCCACAAGATGTCACATCTCAATGCAGAAACATATGTACAACTATATTTATAGCAGCTCAATTCATAATAGCCAAGAAATGTAATCAACCCAAATGCCCATCCATGAAGGAATGGACAGCGAAACTATGGTATATTTACACGATGGAATTTTACTCAGCTGAAAGGAAAAATGAGATATCGAAATTTAGGAAAAAATGGTCTGACTTCAAGCAGATCTTACTAAGCAAACACTCAAGAGAACAGAGAATTGAACGCCGCATATTCTCCCTCATATGTGGTCCTTAACCAGGATAACCATTTTCTTTATGCAGACTAGTAGAAAGAAGTGAGAGGTTATGAATGAGGGGTAAGGGATGGGGGGAGGGGAATGGCTTAAGCATGAGACTGAACCAAATTAGTTTCAAAAACATAAAATCCTCACGAGCATACTGTAACCTATTGAGCAAGTAGTGGGCTTCGACTGGTAAGAGGGGCCATGAGTAGTAGGGGAGAGAATCTAAGCCTGTGAATAATTAGACCAGCCTGACAACCCCTGGTTCCAACCACTGGTTCCTTCCCTCGCTGAACTGTTGACCAAAGTGACCCATGGGGTTCCAAAAACAAGAAAGAATTCTGTCAAGCTCTTGAATGACCTCCCTAGGCCTGAGGCAAAACTCTGTTGCTGAAGAAACCACAGAATGCCATCCATCAGCATTGAGAGACCCTTCAAGGTCCGGAATGGTATCCAGCCCCCAGATGGTAGTTAATGCAGTGCTGGAAGGCACTGCACAAGCTGCCAGGGGAAGCTGATCAATGACGCTGGTGTAAACAGTGATCACTGGCATGAAACACAGACTACGGCCATGAGTAGGCTGACCACACCTTCTACTGGGAGAGAATAGCAAACCAAGAAAGGAACACTAGTGCAATGGAGGAGCCTGTGCCTGGGGGAGACAATCAACAGCTTTTAAATTCAGCCAAATATTCCACTCAGTGAGGGGAAGCCCGTGACTGGAACTGGGGAATCATTGCAATATGCACCAGATCCCGTACTCTTGGGCTCCCAAGAAAAAATGCACTATGGGATCGATTGACGGAGAGGCTACTAAAAGTAGAATCTAGGTAATCCAGAATTATGTATATTTGTTAACCGATACTGACCTCACACTCATATGGAGATTGTGTTTGTATTTTTCAGGATGCAACGAGAGTTGTGGCCCATCTAACCCTACTAACCGACTGTAGGCCGATAGCAGAGATTCTCGCAAGAGATGAGCCACCACAGTCATACTGTGGAGGATCCATATGGAGCCCCGCAGAGAATGACAGGATGAACAAGGACCCACAGCCACAGCCATTCAATCAACACAGGATAAGCCAGGGTGACAGAAACGAACAATTTTCAACACAAAGCCCCCTAAGCGCACAACATTAAAGCAGCCTTAATACTCACCCACCACGACTCAGGGAACTGAGCGGAAGAGGGGGCGGAAAGATTGTGAGAGCCGTGGTGGGGGAGACTATCCAGAGGCATGACACCCCTCAGTAACAACACACTTGGGCCAGGAGAACCAGGCTGAGTACTAGGCTATCCATTGTCCCCTGCCACAACGACTGATCCAGATGACCCATGGAAGAGGATATCCAGCTGATTGGGGTTGCTGGAGGGGAGCATCAGGGAATGGGGGATAACAACTCATTGTTTTCCTACTAAATAATGTAACTCATTAGGGTCAATAAATATATATACTTAAAAAAAATCCCTACTAACCACATAAAGCCAGATGCAGTGGCACATGCATCTGGAGTTCATTTGCAGTGGCTGGAGGCCCTGACATGCCCATTCCCCCCCCCTCTCATGGTCTCAAATAAATAAATTAAGCCGGGCGTGGTGGTGCATGCCTTTAATCCCAGCACTTGGGAGGCAGAGGTAGGAGGATCACTATGAGTTCGAGGCCAGCCTGAGACTACATAGTGAATTCCAGGTCAGCCTGGACTAGAGCGAGACCCTACCTAAAAAAAAAAGAACAAATAAATAAGTTAACTACTTTAAAAAGAAATAGAACTTTAAATTTTTCATTGAATATAGTAGTCACTTTATTGTAATTTTTCATTTCATGAACTTCTTGACACTAGGCAATGAGATTCAAATCTCAAAAAAAAATACAGAAGCGACTTTACACACTAAATAGCAATGAATAACTATTGACAAGTTACAGCCTGCTCTTGGCATTACAATGTACACAATTGGATTTCATTTAGTGATATTGCCATTATTCAAGTACAAATACCAGTAATGTCAATGCAAAACACAGTTCTTGTTCTAAAGGTAGGAAGAGACACTATTTTCAGCCACATACAAGTGGCCATGGCCCAGGAACACAGATTCAAATTACCCTGAATGATGTGTTCACTGTGAAAAAGGTTACATGAATTTTTTTTCACAGAACAAAAGAAAGTCATAATCAATTTTTTAAAACAAATACATTAGTGGGGACATCAGGTGGGTGGGTAACAGCAGAGTGGGGAAATAGTTTCTATAAGTTTCAAAGATTTTATCTTATAACATCGTTAGTGTTAAAGTTGGTAGAAGCTAATGGTCTGCTAAGTTTAACACATTGCAAGTTTTACTTAGTAGTCCCACAGTACACTCTCAATTACAGAGGTTAGTAGCAAATGGTTATTAAGGATTAAAGATCACCCAAAATCATTTGGTAGTTCATCTCTCCACAATCACGATGTTCTAGTCATCTAACCAGTCTTTATGATCTTCAATATAGATGTTGGTTCTTCAAGAACTTCACAGTTGCATTTTACTTACTCACTTAAGCTGGAAGTGGGCACTTTAAAACAGGTCAAAGATCTAAGTAGCCAGACAGACCAATTCAGACAAGCAGAGGAAAGTCTTTGTAACATTTCTCTCATGAATAATGTAACTTGTTATTTTATATAACAAGTCTGTGGTTAGATCCAACATAGTAAATGAATATCCATTATCTCTACCAGAAAGTCACTTGGGAAAATTCTTGAAAGGTCATCTCATTTCTATAAACATCCACAGATTATTAGACATACCTTCCACTATTACCATAGAATCCAGTTTCTCTTCATTCCAACTCAGTCTATATATTATTGCCCAGTTAATCTTACATATGTGACTTTGAGCAAGTCTTATGCCCTCAGTGATGGGTCTGTGCTAAGTTAGCCTTAAGTCCCTCAGAGGTGCCACCATGTAGGTTGGGGAAAAGGTGGTTCCAAGGTTGAGTTGGCAGGATGGTGTATGCATTCTTTAAACCCATTAGTTCTTTTATTAAAATACTTTTATTTGTTTATTTATTTATTTATTCAAGAGAGAGAGAGGGAAAGAGAGAGGAGGAATGGGTATGCCAGGGCCTCTAGCCTCTGCAAACAAAGGCCAGATGCATGCACCACCTAGTGCATCTGGCTTTACGTGGGTACTAGGAATCCGACCAGGGTCATTAGGCTTTGCAGGCAAGTGCTTTAACCACTGAGCCATCTCTCAAGCCCAAGCCCAAGCCCATTAGTTCTTTCAGAAGCGATATGCTCCTCTAAAATGTGGATTGGAAAGAATTATTCTATTACAGTGTTTAAGTACAATAATATGATGCTTCCATGACTTCTAAGAGTCCTTCTGCTTCCTCTAACCTGAGATTATTTTTTAAATCCCACATACATAACAAGAATTTAGTGTAATAATGTTTTGTTTAAAATTATTAAATATTATATTTATTCAGAAGTCAGGAAAAGGAAGAGAGAGTCTGTGGACCAAGGAAGGGGATATGGTACCGTCCAAATGGTCTGAGAGTCTATGTGATGGGCCTGGAAGAAACATGAAATGAGAGGTAGAGAGGGAAAAAAAGGCAAAAAGAGCTCCTGCCTTGTGAAGGGCAGGAGGAGGTAGAGAGCCCATGTGGAGGCTGAGATGAGGTGGGGCTTACCACAACCTGGAGGTTCAGGAATCTGAGCCGGCAGGTCAAGAGACAATAAAGTGTTTTTATATAAATAAATAAAAGAGTAAACTTGTTTTTACTATTTTTTTTTTTTTTTTGGTTTTTCGAGGTAGGGTCTCAATCTAGTCCAGGCTGACCTGGAATTCACTATGTAATCTCAGGGTGGCCTCGAACTCAGGGTGATCTTCCTACCTCTGCCTCCCGAGTGCTGGGATTAAAGGTACTATTCATTTTTTTAACTGTCTCAAAATAAGATGACGCACAATGTTTAAAACAACAGTACTGAGTCAGGTGTGCTGGCGCACACATTTAATCCCAGCACTCAGGAGGCAAAGGTAGGAGGATCACCATGAGTTTGAGGCCAGGCTGAGACTACATAGTGAATTCTATGTCAGCCTGGGCTAGAACGAGACCCTACCTCAAAAAAAACAGTACTAATATGTAATATACACTATGAAAGTATGCCAGTTTGAAAGACAAGAAATAGCTTTTAAAAGCTAAGACCAAATTCAAATTCTTTTTTTTTTTTTTTTGCTTTTAAGCAAGAGCAAAAGCATGTCTTAATTCAACAAAATCCACAGGAACAAGTGATCTTTATTTCTACAATTACCTAGTGTCCAAGTCTCCTCCACAAATACTAGCTTCTTTGTATTCCAGCCAAAGCAAGCACATAATTGGGCAGTGCTTCACTTCCGCCTCAGGTCATAAAGCCCATGCTGCAAGGGGACTTTATTAGCATTATTGGACCAGGGAATCTTTTCAACCTCCACTTAGGCCCCTGTCTCTTCAATTTCTTGAAAAGCACTTTTCTACTTGGGCTTCATTCTATCTCCCCTAAAAGGCTTTCTTCTTTCTCACACCCAATTAAAGGCTGATGACTGAACAGAAATAACTGAACTCAGATGACATTAGCTTTGTCATAAACTGGTTGGGCAAGTTACTTATTTCTGATCTAGTGTATTTCCCATTATTATTATTATTATTATTATTATTATTATTATTATTATTATGGTTTTTCGAGGTAGGGTCTCGCTCTAGCCCGGGCTGACTTGGAAATCACTATGTAGTCTCAGGGTGGCCTTGAACTCATGGTGATCCCCCTACCTTTGCCTTCCCAAGTGCTGGGATTAGAGGTATGAGCCACCATGCCCAGCTTTTCCCATTATTTTAAAAAATTATTTATTTATTTATGAGAGAGAGAGAGAGAGGGAGGGAGAGACAGAAAGAATACACATGCCAGGGCCTCTAGCCACTAGAAAATGAACTCCAGGCACACGCTCCTTTTGTGCATCTGGTTTTATGTGGGTACTGAGGAAACAAACTTGGGTCCTTGGGCTTTGCAGACAACCACCTTAACTGCTGCATCATTTCTCCAACCCTTTCCCATTATTTTGAGGTTCCCTTCCACATTTGAAATTCTGTGATGACAGGTCATGCCTAGAAAGCCTTTGAAATACTTCTATTGTGTAAGTAGAAAGGGGCCATGAAGGAGGTAGGCAAGGGGAAGGCTTAAATGGAGGCGATAGTAGACAAGTAGGTAGAGGGGAGGAATACGTGGGAACTAATGGTCTAAGTGAGATCAGGAGTGTGGACAGAGTGGCAGAAGGGTTAATCAAAACTAAAGTGGGTATATGGAAACCTACATCTTTGTTAGCTAATTTAAAAATACTTAAGTTGAGGGTACTATCATAAGATTTGCTCAAACAATGTATCTAATTTTGGATAGTAAAGATATTGAAAAATCCTTATACAGGACACACAAATTAAAAAAAAATAAGTTGCTGGGCATGGTGGCACATGCCTTTAATCCCAGTACTCTGGAGGCAGAGTACTAGCATCATTGTGAGTTTGAGGCCAGCCTGAAACAGCGGAGTGAATTCCAGGTCAGCCTGGGCTAGAGTGAGACCATACTTTAAAAGAGAAAAAAAAAAAAAAAGACCACGTATGTTTAAAAGAAGAGAATTTGGGCAGAAGTACCCTTTGGGGTGCAAATGCTATGCCAATAAGGCATATTTTTTAGAGAAAATATAGTACTTTAGAGAAAATTTCCGTGACGGGGTGAGTTGTTGGTCAGGGAGGCTACTGAGGTCCACAAAACAATGTATGCTATTGTCATGGTTCTTGGTTGCCGACCAGAACTAGATGGTAAGACCCTACTGCTGAAGATTACAGAGCACCAAGAAATCAAACTAGAACTGAGCTGGAAACCACTATGCATCCTACTAGGGAAATAGTTATCAATGATTAACCAGCAGTGGACCCTGCAAGCTGTGCTCACTGGTGTAAATAATGGCATGTCTGCAATGGGGGCAACCAACTGCTCTCTGATTAGATTTGAGGTTCACTCCATGGGAGGAAATTCGTGCATGATGCTGAAAACCTAGTCAAAAGGCTATGGCTGGGAAGGTCATAAACCCTATAGGGAGGGAGGAGAGATGTTGTTTGGCTACATGGATATTATGCCCACCAAATTACCCTCTAAATACTTATATTTATGCCTATATATTAGTGGTGCTCTCACTTTTGGCTAGAGAAGTTTTTCTTTTCAGATTGCAGTGACTGCTAGGGAGATTCAAAACTCATCAAAGTATTGACAAGTGACAGTTGAGTGAGTGTTCAGCACTTAATGAAATATCTCTATCACCCCCTCCAATGGCTCAGAGACTATAGCAGCAGAGGTGTCAGAAAGAATGTAAGAACCAAAAGATGGAGAGGAGTGCTTTGGAATGTTGTCTTCCAGACACAAAGTAATTGTTGTATTCATGACCTCACAGTGGCTGTCATTACCTGCACAAGACCTGCATAATATTGGGTCCATCAACAGCTTGCCATGGATGATAGAGGAGGGAAAATATAGAAAATATACAGAAATATAGAAAATATGTAGAAATATAAAAGAGCAGGAAAGAAGAGGTAGTTCCTTAGAGGGAGTGGACAGGGGAATTGTGTACTTTAAAAAATAATGTTTAAATTAAAAAATGAAATATATAATAAACAGTTGATTACATTAGTTTTGGTTACTCACTAAGAAATAAAAATAGATTTTTTAAAATAAAAGTTTGAATAAAGGTACCTAGTATAGATGGGGGTAATACTGCTCCCCGAAGCCAAAGGCTACTAAATGAAAATCTCAGTGCTGGATTGGGATACCCACCTATGAGTTGTTTGTCAGGGAGGCCCCTGAGAGACCCCCCCAAAAAAACAATACAGACTATTGTCACTACTCTTTTTGTTTATTAAGTAGATACTTTGTATAGACACGTCATGGGTTGGTACCATCATTTCTCCCCTCCCTGACCCCATTCACTGAAGGCCCTCCTCAGTGGGATTGCTGGTATGCATCAAGGAGTTATGAGAGAAGCAGTCAGTGATTGTATTGCCACTACTCTTGGTTGCCCACCAGGACTAGTAAATGCTTCTAGTGTGAAATGACTTATCACTTCTTGGTTTTCCAACAGCCTATGGAATAGGTTGTCCTATGTTGCCCTCTAGTTGTTTTTATATGGAAAATTTCTGCTTCTCAACATATTTAGCTTAAAGGGCTTGTTTTTAGGGGACAGAGACAATGTATGTTTTACTTAAATCTCCAAGGATAACTCAGGGAGTGTGCAAAGATAATCAATATGTATATTTGTTTGCTTGAAAAAATGATGTCCTGTCTTTCAAAGTCCTAGAATCTTATTTTACATTAGTATGGTACAGTAGGAATGCATAAGTCATAAATGTAACTATAAATTTTCTAGTAGACACATATTTGAAAAAATGAAGAAGTGAAATTAAATTTTAAGCATGCTTAACCTACTATAACCTACTGTATGAATAATATAATTTCATGATCTGGGAATGTAGATCAGTTGGCAGATGTCTTGCCTAACGTGCATAGAGAGGCTACTGAGGTCCACAAAACAATGTATTCTATTGTCATGGTTCTTGGTTGCCCACCAGAACTAGATGGTAAGATTGCAGAGCACCAAGAAATCAAGTTCAGTCTCCAGAGGATCAGAAGATAAAGTTCATCTTCCACATTGGGAGTCTGAGGACAGCCTGAGTTACATGGCAGACACCATGTCTCAAAAAAAATTTAAAAGAAAAAAAAAAGATCAGCAAGGTGTGTTGGCACACGACTTTTGTCCCAGAACTAAAGGAGGCAGAGGTAGGAGGATCACTGTGAGTTTGAAGCCAGCCTGGACTACAGAGTGAGTTCCAGGTCAGCCTGGGCTAGAGTGAGACTGTACCTTGAGAAAAAAATCATGTTAACACATAGTGATAGTCAAACATTGATATATTTTACTGTCTTTTTATTTTTTATGTCTAGGAGGAGGGATAGGAGTGCGTGTGTGTGTGTACATGTGTAAGCTAGAGCAGAGGACCACCTTAAGTGTCTGTCATTCCTCAGGAACACAGTATAATTTTTGTTGAGATGTGCTCTTTAATTGGATTAGAGGTGGAGGCCATCACACCTGGTTATTTTTTTTACTTGGGCTCTGTGATAGAACTCAGGTCCTCGTGCTGTGCTTGCAAGGCAAGCACTTTATCAACTGAGCTATCTCCCAGCTCACAACTCAATTTTAAAAAGGCACATTCAAGTGTTCCGAAACCACTTATTACACAACATCATTCTGAATGAGTGGGTTATTTCCCAAATGGGCCACTTACTTTTCATATAATGACACTGAGTACTTAATAAGTACGAAGGTTAGTCAGAGTGATGAAGAGCTGAATCAAATTCATTGTGGAAAATCGCTTTTAATACAGCATGGTAGGTGCTTTGACAGGGCGCACGAAAGAAATTTGCGGCTGCATGAGGGGGGGGCGGACGCGGGGTCGGTCACGTTGCACAGAAAGCAGCACTTGATCTGAAAACTAGGTAGCAAGAAAAGAAACAGCCTGTGGTGAAAATTGCAGTTTCAGGTCACCAAATCGTATGGGTTAAGGAAAGAGGCTCCTCAGGGTGCTGGTTTAAAAGGTTTGGGGTGTGTGGTGACTTGAAGGGGAACAGGACGGCTTGGGTGATGGAAGCAGGAAGGGGGCGCCACTTACACTGTGCGCTCGTGCCTGCAGACCCGCCCGGACCACCGGGACTCGTGGGCGTGGAGAACGAACGCCTAGCGACGTTAGCCCGCTCCGAGCCTTTCCGCTGTGCAGCCGGCTGGAATTCAGCCTTGCCCCGTAGGCTCTCCAAGCCTAAGGAACGTCCCAGCCCAATGCTGGCCACCAGGAGCTTTTGTCTGCCTTCACTGGCTGTCCGGTTAAAAACGAATCCTTGGAAATGGTTGCCAGGACCAGAAAACTACACTTCCCAGAAGTCATTTTGTTAGCTTGCTTACAAACGACGGGCCAATAAGGCACAACTTCCTGTGTCGTTACTGCTCATGGATTCTTTAGCGTGTTTACCTTTGACTTCCGAAGGGAGTTCTTCCTGGGTCCTCCCTCCCACAAGATGGCTACGTCTGAAGATGAGTTACAGTTGCCCCGGCTTCCGGAGCTGTTTGGAACCGGCGAGAAACTTGTACAAGAAGTGGAAGAAACGACCGAACCCACGGGCTCCCGGACCATCCAGGAAAAGGTGGTCAAGGGACTGGACCAACTTGAGAAGGCCGCTGAAATGTTATCGCAGCTCGATTTGTTCAGGTATCAGGGAGAGTCCAATAACCGCACACAAGAAGTTGTAAGGGTAATGAAGGGTAGAGCCAATGTGCCGGGGTGGAAAGAACCTGTAAGTCTAAAACCCTTTGGTCCCTACTTCTCAGTGTGATCGTGCATACATCTTTTAAGTTGTCGCCTCTCTTCTGAGAGGATGGTTATCCCATGACAATGCTCCCGGGTGTCAACTGATTATAGGCCCATGGGTGTGAACGGCCAGCCACCAACACTAAAAGTGACCGGTGTTGCCTCTACAGCACTCTCTTCTATACCTTGCTTCCGGGAAGCAAGCGCCCAGTTGCAAGCCCAGCTAGGCTTCACAGCCTCCTTTTTACTCTTTTCAGCCGAAATGAAGATTTGGAAGAGATTTCTTCCACCGACCTGAAGTACCTGATGGTGCCAGCGTTTCAAGGAGCCCTCACCATGAAGCAAGTCAACCCCAGAAAGCGTCTTGATCATTTGCAGCAGGCTCGACAGCACTTCCTAAACTTCTTAACTCAGTGCCATCACTACCACGTGGCAGAGTTTCAGCTGCCCCAAACCAAGAGTAACTCAGCTGAAAATAACACTGCTAGTTCCTCCATGGCCTACCCAAACCTCGTTGCTATGGCATCTCAAAGACAGGCTAAAATAGAGAGGTGGGTCTATAGCTGTAATTTGAGGGCTGCAGTGCTTTTGGGAGTGGAAGGGTGCATGTGTTTTGATGTGTGTGAATACAGAATAGTGTACATCATTCTCTTGATTCTTAATGAACATAGGCCCTGGGGAGAGCATACTTTCCTGAAATTTAAGAAACCTTTACCTTTGTTGAGATGTTTCTACCAAACCTTCAGGACCCCCCCCCACTACTTTATGGTTGCCAACAGAGGTAATATAGTTTAGCAAAGTGTCTCTTTTAAACTGCGTCCACAACACAGCATAATGGCATTTATATGGGGTAAATATCTCTGAAGTGCACAGCATTTCAGACTTGTGATCCATTTTATTTATTGAGCAGCTCTTTTCTAACAGCACTGGTACAGATGTATAACATCTTAAATTGATCAGATCCCTGATACAAGTTCACCATGTTACTTTGAGAAAATTTCTTACTCTTAGTTGAAAAAAATATTCAGCAAGTGCTCAGTGTCTAGGAGTTGTTCTATGTACCAGCAACATACACTGTATGGGTGCTTGTATGAGTCTGGTGAGGAAACAGGATAGCAATATAGAGATATCATCAGTGCAGAAGGTACTATGACAGCAGACAAGGGGGCACCTAACCAAAGAGGAAGCAGGAGATAGGAGAAGGTTCCTGGATAGAGGAGATCCCTGTTTTGAATTGTTTATGTAAATAGGAGTGTTATTTTGAGGAAGAAGTGATAGGCCATTAGCCTGTGTAATAGCATTAGTAAAGCCATAGGGGCATTAAAGAAAGACCTGGGGTGGGGATTTGTGGTAAAGGAATAGTACCCCTAAGCAATGAAGTGATATTAGATCAAAAAGGGACTGGTGGAGAGGGAGGAATGATGCTGAAGAATGTTGTTGGGTCCAGATCAAAGTTTTTGGAATGTGAAAAAGGTAAAGCAGTGGTCTTGGGAAGATGTTTGAATCCCAATTCCATCATTAGTTAGTTTGTGATTTGAGATAAATGACTAAATTTCTTCAGCTATAAAATTGAGATAAGTCCTTCTTCCTTGACATTATATGTATATAATGCATATATATATATATATATATATATATATATATATATATATCTTAGCAGAGTTTGGGATAGTAAGGACTCAGAGTCAGCTACTGGGTTGTAGAATCAGAGCCCCGAGTTTGCGTCCCAGCTTTACTTATAAAGCCACTGGAATTTGAGCAAGTTACTTAACCCACTTGACCCTCAGGTTTCATCCTATGAGAAATTAAATAACCATTGTACCTATTTAACAGGATTAAACATTAATCAGGTAAGCATAAATGATATATGCATAGTATCTGGCACATGGTGTTTTATATATGTTAGCTGCTTTGTAAGTAGGGGATATTGAAGAGCTGCTTTTGTTTGATGAGTCCATGGAAGAGTTTTGTTTGTTTTCTCTTTAAAGAGTGCCATTGATTACGTTTTAACTAGCATAATACATCCAGTTAGGCCACAGAGGTGATGACTTTAGGACACTCACAGAGGGATAGAGGGGACATATTTAGGAGTGTTGAATGTACAGAAAACCTGGTGATCAGTTGGCTGTACAGCTGTAGTAGAGGGAAGCAGCTTGGAAGATGTTTATGGTCCTGATTCTGGTGGATGGATGAGAATTCATTGAGCTGGGGAATTGAGGTGGAAGACCAATCAGAGGATGGGGAGACTGAATTCAGTACAGAGATATGTTGAGTGCCTAAAAGTACCTAGAAGACATCCAAGTAGAGCTTTCTGGTAGCATGAAGTTCAGAGGTGAAACTTGGTCTAGGGTTGAAAATTGTGCCTGGTACTGTTCTAGATGTTAGAGAACCTGCCAAAATCATTGTCTTTATGAAGCTGTTATTTTGGTAGCAACAGAAAATAAGCTGATTAAATAAGCTTAGCATAGCATGCACAAGGCTCTGGATTTGATCCCTAGCAATAAAAAAAAAGTCTGAAATCTTTAAGTTGAGGAATAAAAAACTGAAATTGGGAATAGAAAATCACAGTGACTGATTTTTGAAGACATGAGGTAGGTTGATGCCAAAGGGGATTCCAGAATCATATCTTCTATCTTCGAAATTGTGGACTGCCCATTGGCATATAACAGGAATTTAAGCAGAAAATCGTATATCCAAATATATATGTATACACACACACATACCAAGAAAGAATATAAATACCATAGGGATACAGAAAGACAAAGGATGGTCACATCTGATTGGAAGAATGAGGAAAAGGTTTCAGAATGCAAAGATGTGTGGTTAAAAATAGAAGTTACAAATTTTCCTGAATGTAAAAGTAATAATGCTCATTGTCGAAAATTTGTAAATCAAGAATATTTTTAGTATAACTTAACATATATGTTTATTAAAAATATTTTTACCCTCAAATATAAGGTACTGCAAGTTTCCATGAAATAAAATTTAAGCTAGATCATGTCATTTCAAAGCAGACATGTTGAGGAAACTGTATGCAGGTTTGTGCTATTGCTACATGGTTTATAATAAGAATTACTTAGTTTTTTCCCCTGGAATTAATGTTGAATTATGCAGGTTTTGCATTATGCCATTTCTTTTTTTTAAAAAATATAAATTTATTGTCCATAATGAGTTACATTGTTTAGTGGGCAAAACATGAGTTGTTATCCCAAATTCTCCAATTCCCCCCTCCCCCTCCTTGATCAGTTGGATATCCTCCTCCATGGGCTGTCTGTATTAGTCCTTGTGACAAGGGATCATGGATATCTTAGTACTCAGCCTGGTCTTCCTGGCCCAAGTGTGTTGTTACTGATGGGTGCCATGCCTCTGGACCATCTCCCCCACCACGGCTCTCACAATCTTTCTGCCCCGTCTTCTGCTCAGTTCCCTGAGTCGTGGTGGGTGAGTATTAAGGCTGTCTTAATGTTGCGAGTTTAGGGGTCCTTGTGTCGCAAATCCTTGGTTTCTGTCTCATTGGCCTATCCTGTGATGATTGAATGGCTGTGGTTATAGGTCCCTTGTTCATCTGTCATTGTCTGCTGGGTTCCCTATGGATCCTCCACCATATGATTGTGGTGGCTCCTCTCTTGCCAGGATCTCGGCCATCGGCCTACGGTGGGTTGATAGGGTTAGATGGGCCACAGCTCTCTCGTTGCATCCTGAAAAACACAAACACGTTTGGCTTATCCA
>PVHP010007571.1:13640-56323 GCA_004024765.1 Zapus hudsonius
CACAATATGACTGTGGTGGCTCAACTCTTGCCATGATCTCAGCTTTTTGCCTGCTGTCAGGTGGTAGGGTTATATGGGCCACAGCTCACTTGCTATATCCTGAAAAATACAAACACAATCTCCATCGGAGAGTGAGAACAGTGTAGGTTAACAAATATACAGCATTCTGGATTACCTAGTTTCTATTTTTAGTAGCCTCTCTGTCAGATGTTCGCATAGTGCTTCTTTCCTTGGAAGCCCAAGAGTATGGGATCCGGTGCATATTGCTCTAAATCCCCATTTCCAATCAAGGGTTCCCCCTCACTGAGTGGAATATTTGGCCGAATTTAATGGCTGTTGATTGTCTCCCCCAGGCCCAGGCTCCTTCATTGCACAATTGCTCCTTCTTGGTTTGCTGTTCTCTCCCAGTAGGAACTGTATCCAGCCTATTCATGGCTGCAGACTATGTTTCATGCCAATGGTCTGTTTCGCCAATTAGCTTCCCCTGGCAGCTTGTGCAGTGCCCTCCAGCCCTTCACTAACTGCCATCCGGGGGTTGGTTACTATTCCAGACCTCGCTGGGTCTCTCGATGAAGATCGATGGCATTCTGTGGTTTCTTCAGCAACAGGATTTTGTCTCAGGTCTAGGGATGGCATTCAAGAGCCTTGACAGAATTCTGTCTTGTTTTTGGATCCTCATGGGTCTCTTTGGTCAACAGCTCAGTGAGGGAAGGGACCGGTGACTGGGACCCGGGGCTTTCGGACTGCTCAATTATTCACAGACTTAGACATTCTCCCCTGCTACTCATGACCACTCTTGCCAGTTGACGCCCACTATTTACTCTTTAGGTTACAGTATGCTCGTGAGGATTTTATGTTTTTGAACCTAATTTGTTATGGCCTCCTGCTTAAGCCATTCCCCTCCCCCTTCCCTTACCCCTTATTCATAACCTCTCACTTCTTTCTACTAGTCTGCATAAAGAAAACAATAATCCTGGTTAAGGACCACATCTAAGGGAGAGTATGTGGCATTCAATTCTCTGTTCTTTTGTGTGTTCGCTTAGTAAGATCTGCTCAAAGTCAGATCATTTTTTCCTAAATTTAAATATTTCATTTTTCCTTTCAGCTGAGTAGAGTTCCATTGTATAAATATACCACAGTTTCGCTGTCCATTCCTCCATGGATGGGCATTTGGGTTCATTCCAATTCTTGGCTATTATGAATTGAGCTGCTATAAATATAGTTGTACAAAATTTTTTGCATCGAGATGTGGCGTCTTGCGGGTAGATGCCTAGTAGAGGGATAGCTGGGTCCATCGGTAGTTCTATGTCCATTCTGTGTAGAAGTCTCCACACTGCTTTCCATAACGGTTGAACAAGTTTGCAGTCCCACCAGCAGTGAATTGAGGGTTCCTTTTTTTTTAATATAAATTTATTGTCCATAATGAGTTACATTATTTAGTGGGCAAACCATGAGTTGTTATCCCAAATTCTCCAATTCCCCCCCCCTCCCTGATTTTCCCCGCATCCTCGCTAGCAACGATTGTTGTTGGTATTCTTTATGATTGCCATTCTGACAGGGGTAAGATGGTATCTCATTGTGGTTTTGATTTGCATTTCCCCCAAAGACACAGAATATACATTCTTCTCAGCAGCACAAGAATATTTTTAAAAATCAAAAAAGCAGTATTCCTAGCATTCATAGATGTCATTATTTTATGCTGTATTTTCTTTAGCTAATAAATTTGAAATACTATTGTAAATACAGCTTTTTATCCTGTTTTGTTCATACCTAATATTGTGAGCATTTCCCCCATGTTTATTGAACCCATGATATTGAATAATTATGTAATACTCCATTCTATACCTGTACCATAATCATAGAACCTGTTAACTGTCAATTATTTAGACTGGGTGTTTTTTTTTTTTTGCTTGTTTTTGTGGTTGTTTGCATTTCCAAGTAATGCTATGAACAAACATTATAAATGCTTCTGTGATTGTTTCTTTGGGATAGATTGCTAGCACCCATGATTGGGTCAAAGGGTTTGAGTATTTAAGGCTCTTGACATAGAAACACTATTGCCTTCCACAAGAATGAAATTTTGAAGTATGCCCATTGCACTAGTCCTGGATATTTACACTTAGAAAATCCAACTGGGCAAACCAAAAAGGGCATTATCTATTTTTGCTTAGCATCTCTTTGGCCTGAAAGCATGATCTTTGAATATTTTTTTTGAGAGAGAATGAGAATGTGTGTCTGTCAGGACCTCCTGCCACTGCAAATGTACTTCAGACATGTGCACATTGTGACATAGTACATCTGATTTTAGGTGGGTACTGAGGAATCGAACCTGGGCTGATAGCCTTCAAAAGCAAGTGCATTTAGCCATTGAACCATCTCTCCTGCCCTTAGAATATTTTGAAGTGTCTGGAAGACACTCTCTGTAGGCTAATGACTCTTACACATTCTGCTAACCCAGTCTCAATTTCCTCAGTCTATCAGCAAGGCCTGTCAATTCTAGCTATAAAAGCTATCTCCCTTCCTATTACTCTATCTCCACTAGCATACCTCAGTCTAGGCCACTGGTACTTCTCAATCTGAAGTAGCCAAATTGCAAAATATGTGTCCCTCTGCATGCCATGATGTCTTCTTCGGTCTCATCACAGATCACTCTACTTATTCATTAGACTTCAACCACAGTGGCTACCTTTTGGTTCCTTGAACAGACCAGCTCCTTCCATCTTTACGTGTGCTGTGCTCTTTGCATAGAATGTGCCTCACATGACTAATTCTTTATTATGTCTCAATTTACATGTCATTCTTTAGAGAGGCCTTTCCCAACTAGTATCTATAAGTAGTTAACACCTCTCATTATCTCTTCACCCAAGTTTGTTTCCTTCATGACATGTATCTCAAGTCCAATTATGTCATGTGTCTGTCTTGGCTTTTGTTTTTCCCTTCTACTAGAATGTATCCTCCATGAAGGCAGGGGCTATTTCTCTGTTGTTCACTCTAGTAGGCTTAGCACAGAGCCTGGCATGTAGAATGTGTTCAAGCAATAATTAATGCTGACTAATAGAAGAAACCACTTGAGCAAAAGCTCAAAGGCAGGTAGATTGAGGTTTAAGCAAAAGCTCTAAGAGTAGTCTGAATAGAGGTCTACTTAGGAAGTGATGTGTATCCAATGTTGAAAGAGAAGAGAGTCAGGAAAAATATTAACAGTACACCAGCTAGGATGAAGTGATAAAAATGAAGTTACAGCTATTAATGATATTACTTTTGCAATAAGCATTTATCTAATTAGAAGTTATTCAGAACAAACTATTCCATAACTATGTGGTGGAATGCTTGTCTAGCATGCATGACATACTGGGTTTAATCTCCACTACTGCAAACAACCAAAACAAAAATCATTCAGATTTACTTACTTTCTATATGTCCATCCTTTAGATCCTGAGACCAATGTAAATAAAACACCCAAATGGCATGTCTTCTCTCAACTCTTCTTCCCCATGCATATTCTCTAATTCACATCTAAGAGAAGTAAGTGTGAGTATGGTTGATTAACAGGCACTTCCATTCCTTTGACAGAAAAGAAGAGGAATCTGGGTAAGTAATGAGTCTAGCTGGGGATTTACTGGCAGTAGGTTCTAAAGTGACAACTGGATAGCTACTCCCAAAGACAAATGGAAATGTGCAGCTAAGCCTTAAGTTTTTGTTTTGTGGCTAAGGCAAAAAGTTTAGGAGCCCTCAGCTTTGGTGATTATAGAGAGAGAGAATTCATCTTCAGTGGCTGAAGGACCTGACATGACTATTCATGTCAGGTCCTTCAGCCACTGAAGATGAATTCTAGATGCACGTGCCACTTTGTTCATTTGACTTTACTTGGATACTGGGGAAGGAGAAAAAAAGGTAAGGATTAAACCCTGTAACAAGTTAAATAAAGGAGGAAGAAGAGGAAGAAAAGAATAATCCAAGGTAAGAGACACAACTATGTAAGAATAGAATTTGTAAAAAAGCCTAGGGAAGAGAGCAGATGTTACATTTTTTTTCTGAGCCTTCTCCCTAACTATCCCATGGTACTGAAGCACCTAATTTGTGTTATTTAGCATAGCGTAGCTCCATTTCAGTCTCTAGTCTTGGAATTCCCTCCTTCTGATCAGAGGCTTCAATATCTTAATTGGATTATAGTAAAAGCTTGGAGGTATCTGGGAGGTATTCACACAGAGGGGTAATCAGAAAGATGAAAGTAGGCTAGAGATATGGCTCAACATTTAAAGGCACTTGCTTGCAAAGCCTTATGGCCCTGGGCTCAATACCCCAGTTACCTCATAAAGCCAGATGCACCAAGTAGCACTTGCATCAGGAGTTTGTTTGCAGTGGCAGGAGGCCTTGGCATGCCCATACTCATCTCTCTCTCTCTCTCTCTCTCTCTCTCTGATCAATAAATATATTTTTAAAAATAAGAAATATGGAGGCAGTATGGCATCACAGAAAGAATTCTTTGGAATCAAAATTACTAGGGATGACCCATTTCTACTACTTAATAGATGGGGCATAACTAGCCCCCCTCTGAGACTCTTTTCATCACTAAATATGTTTATATTGCTGCGAAAAAGCATTTTCATGTGCATTTTTCTGTCTGATCTAACAACATCATGAATTAGATTCCCATTAAAAGATATGAGAATGGGCTTTATGAGATGATTTACCTAAAATTAATAATTATTAATAGCTTTTAAGTAATGAGGCTAGAATTTGAACTCAGGTCTTAAGAGTCTCAGTTCTAGTGCTCTTTACTATAGCACAGAAAGAAGAGTGGTGGAAAATGGGTTGAGGAAAGGTGTTTTGTTTATTTACAAACAGAAGACAGACACAGAGAGAATAGTCATGCCAGGTCCTTCAGCCACTGAAGATGAATTCTAGATGCACGTGCCACTTTGTTCATTTGACTTTACTTGGATACTGGGGAATCGAACTTCAGTTGTTAGGCTCTGTAGGCAAGTGCCTTAACTGCTGAGCCAATTCTCCAGCCCCAAGGAAAGGTGTTTCTACGATAAGGGAAAGACAAGAGTAAAAACTTAAAGCCACTAATGGCAAGAGAGGTCTATGAACAGAGTGAGGCCTGGAAGAATGAGTAAGGACAAGATCGATAAGAAAAGTGGAATAATATAACAGCTCCTTAAAGACAATAGCAGAGAAAGTGTGAAGCTGCAGAGATTATTTGAGATGAAGAGGGAAATTGAGTGCCTCATTGGCTGGCCATCTGGCAAGCATGGTTGGCATGGACTCCACGAAAGATAACCACAAAGATTTAGGCAAGTTTGGTAGTAGGCATTTGTGGTTGATGCATTTGACCCAGATTTGGGATTCTTTACCTTCCCCTCAGCTGCTTGGAAACAGCACAAGGGAATGTCTAGAGTCCAAATGGTACAAGAGTAGGGGATTCAAATGTGATAGGGAGTGTTTTCATGGAGTGGTCACCCCTGGTAGTTAAGAACAACAAGTCTCATGATTCCACCATAGTGTCTAGAATATTGGGAGCCTTCCTCTGATATCACTAAGGCACATTTTATCTGTTGTTGTTGTTATTATTATTATTATAAATAACAAAAGTTATTTTTAAATGTCTAAAAGAATAGGTGCTGAGAAGCCAGAAGTCTAAAAGTTAAACAGTCAAGTCATAGAAGCAGAGAAATAGAGAAGGAGGAAGGGAGCAAAAGAACTGTAATTAGAGGACCACTGGATGCTTGGATATATGCAGAATTTACACTGGAAATTTTTTCCCAAGGCCCTCATATGTGTTTTCCAATGACAAGCACTTCCATAGAAGAAGGCAGGGGTTGCCATGGGCTGGTTAAACATTCTGAAGTAATATTTCTAGTAGCATTCAAGAGCTAAGAATTGACCTTTGTATTGTTTTCCTCAGAAGGCTACCTATGCTGATGGTGTGACAGTGGTTTGTATCCTATAAGATGCTGTAGTAGTTTGAATGTATGTCCCCCATAGACTAAGTTGTTTTATTAAACCTTGTAACTTGGGTCTCCAGCCACCTGGCTGGGGGTGAATATTGGGGTCCAGCCCAAAGGTGTGCTTGGGGGTGGATCTGAATTCTAGCCCAAAGGTGTGCAGAGAGGTTTGAACTCTGTTAGGTTTCTGCTGCTTCCTGATTTTTGGTGTTTGCTGGCTGGTGGTGCTTTCTCTTTGTTTGGATCTGTGAAAGGGGGCCTGCTTCTAAGGCTATTAATTAATGGGAATTTCCCTTCAATCTGTAAGCTGAAATAAATCCCATTCTGCCCATAAAAGCTATTTGGTTGGATACTTATCCCAGCATGTGGAGCTGCCTGCTACAGATGCTTATTTGTTGGGTAAAAGGAGAGAAAACCCTAAACATTTTCATGATAGTGCTTCCAGAGCAATGATTCTTGACTTTTTGTTAAAAACTCTTCCCAGCAAAACAAACAAAAAGAAAAGGTAAGAAAGGGAAAGGAAGGGCAGGAAGAAAGGGTTGGAAAAAGGAAAGGTAGAAGAATGTATATGTGTAGGGGAAGGAAAGTGTTATGTTTCATTCTGTTCTCTTAGTCTATTCAAAAGCTTTTAGTGGTGTTGTGGTCAGCTTTCTAGAGCAAAAGCAGCTTGTGGAAGAATGGGTTTATTTGGCTTACAGACTTGACGGGAGACTCCATCCTGGCAGGGAAGATGATGGCATGAGCAGAGGGGTGGACAACACCTCCACCACAGCACTGGAAACAGTGGCAGGAAGGTGTGCCAAATACTGGCAAGGGGAAGCTGGTTTATAATCCCCATAAACCCGCCCCCAAAAACACAGTTCCATCGAGGTTGTAAAATCCAAACTGCCATCAGCTGAGGATTGATCACTCAGAACACATTTATTTGTTTGTGGGGACACCTGGATCAAACCATGACAAGTGGCTTTCCTGTCTCACTTGAATTGAAACATGGTATTGGATAATTTGGGTCAGAGCTTACAATATCTCTAACTTCATTTCCTGCCTTCTTCACCAATCTATAAACTCTTTCTCCCCACCTGCATTTGCTTTTCACTCTTGGGATACTCTTCCAGAAATCAGGATGACCTGCTTTCTTATTTCCTTGATGCCTCTGCTTATCACCTCTTCAGAGGGATCTCTCCTGTTCACTTTGTATAAACTACTACTTCCAGTCTATCACTTTTTCTTTTCTTTTTGAGGTTGTTTTCACTTCTTCAAAAAGTAGCACTTAATATCATCTGCCTTCTCTTTTTCCTTTTGTCTGTCTTCTCCCACTACCATGAACGTAAGGACTTTGTTTTATAAACTGTCTCCAGTAAAAGTGCCTGTCACATACTAGGTACTGCAGAGATCACTGTCACATGGATAATAAATGAGGTTCTAGAGTGCATCCTGAAAACGACAGAGTTGAGTCTTAATATTAGATAGACATGAGTCGAAAGAGTTGGGAATGTTTGCATAGAGGAAAAGATGGCTATTATGCAGATCAATACACTCCTACGGTTCTATGATTTCTTGAATAGGTAACACTGAAGTACTCTGAGACACTGAGCAGCTAACAGAGGGTTGATATGATCCAATGACTAGGGTATCCTTATCCCTAAAGACAATGGCAGGTCTTGCTGAGATTGGGGTGAATCTATATTTTCTGCCTTCAGAATGTTATTTCTGAGCCCCTGCTGGGCCCTTCCTTGTTTTGTGCTCTGGAGGCTACCTCTGGATTATAGTCTCTATCCCTTCCAAGGTGGGAATTGGCATAGTTGCTACCTAGAATTTGCAAAGGCAGAAATCTTACTGTGACCTTCTTTTGAAGGAATATCTGTTTATTTTTAAGTTCATGGGCAATGTTTTCTCTGGGACAGATACAAGCAGAAGAAGGAGATGGAGCATAGATTGGCTGCACTGAAATCTGCTGTCGAAAGTGGTCAAGCAGATGATGAGCATGTTCGTGAATATTACCTCCTTCACCTTCGGAGGTGGATTGGTATCAGTTTAGAAGAGATTGAGAGCATTGACCAGGAGATACAGATCCTGAGAGGAAAAGACTCAAGAGAGGTAAGCTTTGTCACTACTCATATAGCCTGGAAAGCTGCTATCCCAGATAGGAAAACACTGCAGGGGAATAATCAAATTAAAATGCTTTGCTGGGTGTAATAGTGCACACCTATAATGACAGCTCTTTAGGAGGCTGGGACAGGAGGATCACAAGTTCAAGGCCTGCCTAGGCTACAAAGTGAGTTCAAAGCCAGACTAGATGACTTAGTGAGATACTTTTTCAAAATAAAAAAAAAGGAGTGGGGATTTAGCTCAGTAGTAGAGTATTTGCTTAGCTTGGATAAGGCTCTCATTTTAATCTTTAGCACTACAAGAAATAAATAATCTTTGTAAGCCTCCAAAATTCATTGTTCTTAAGATTAGACACTGACATGACATCTACAAAGTTCACACTGAACTACACAATCGAGTTACAAAAACTCAGTGTTTAAAGGTTATGGTTTTGTGTAAGGCCACATTAATAGTATCCTTGGCTTCATGCGCTGCAGGTTGGACATGCCTAGTTAGCTTATAGCAGCCTTCCCTAATGCCTCTAATCTGTAAGACACCAATAGTTACTTGGAATTTTGTGATACATCATGGAAGACTGACTCTCCTGAAATTCAAATTGGTTTTGACTGCTAAGTCACAGCTGCTGAGAAAAAAAGTATAGGGAAGGAGAGAGACCTTTAAAAATTGATTGGTTATAATAAAGTAAAAGAAGAGCGGAGTGGGGATGGGTAAGAAAAGCAGCACTGAGGGAGGGAGAGAGAGAAAGTAAGACAAGGCGGGTGAAACAAAAGTTCAGGGAGTGTGTTTAGGTTGGGGGAAGAATTAGAACTTAGCTTTCCGTACATAGTGATGTGCTTTACATCGTTAGATCACCCAGGCAGGTGGTGCCATGGCAGGGACATCTTCACACACCAGAGGCACAGAAGACTGTAGAGAAAGCCTGCCTCCAATGAGGATCATATCCCTGTTTTGGAGCTGCTTCTGAAGAATAGGCTTTGCTGCCACTTGCTCTGTGGTACAGGATATGACATGAATTGAGTTACATTTTTCAGCTGGTCACACATCTATTTAAGTCCTCTGCAAAACTTTTTAATTTGATTTGTCCTAATTAGCCCAGGAGCTCTTGCCTGAGGATTACATCAACCTAGTTCTTCATATTAAAGGATTAAAGAATGAACACTTAGTAATCTATGGTCATAAGGCCCCTTGAGCATGTCTAGATGAGTGGTTTCTCGTCCTTCTGAGACTGGACTCTTCAGGTTCCTATCCCATGTTCTGCTTTGCTTGATGTTTTTAAGACCTTCCTATGGTGTTGGGCTTTGGAAGTAATGGAACTAGAACCAAATGAGCACCTTGTCTAACCATCCTTTGTTAGACAGCAGCAGTTTCTGGAAATATTGCTGTATACTTTCATACAAAAGCTACTAGTCTTCCTGTCCTCCTTTTATTGAGGAATATCCATTTCTAAAACCCTCTAGGAGTTCTTGATGAATAAGAGCATAATTACATTGGAAAGAATTTTTAGAAGAAAAGTCTTAGTAACTCAGCCTTTCCACTGAAGGCCAGCTCAGGGGGTTTTGAGGAACATGGACTTGGGCTTTAGAATCTCTTTCTTTGGAGGTGCTATTTTCAAACCAAATTTTGTTTTGTTAGTAGTGGCAAGATTCCTGAGAGGACTTGCTTTCTCTCTTTAGCAAGGTACTCAAGACCCCTTAAGACTGATAAATAGAAAGGGAGTGGATTTTGAACCCAAGCTTTCTCCAGCACTAGAGGACTTAAAAGCTTGCATGGTAGAATGGGTAAAATGGCAATCACACCTCTGAAATTAATTTTCTTCTTAGGAAACAACTTCTCACTCATCTCTTCCGGAGAGGCCTCCAATGAAACCCTTCATCCTCACTCGGAACAAGGCCCAAGCCAAGTAGGTAGCTCTGCAAAGTGATGGGCCTTTATATGCAATGTTGGTATGTTTCCCAGCAGTGCTTGAGTTACACACAGAATGGGCATTTTTCAGTCCTAGCTTCAGCTATGAGAGCTGGTCTTTAATCAATGAGATAAAGCTTTCTTGATTGTTTCTCCATGTTTGTCCTTTTCAGAAATTTCCTTCATTTCAAGCTTAAAAGTAAACAGATATAAAAACTGCAAGATAAAAAGTGAAGCTTATAGAAAATTTTGTGTTTCATTTTTTTTCCATTATTTCTGCTCTTCCTGCCATTACTAGCACTTCTCAGAAGAACGTATTTGCTTACCTGTGATGCAATGATGCAATTCTGAGTTCTTCATACTCTTCCATAGGGTGGCAAGAGTTTCCTCTTCATTTAAGATCCACCAATGATTAATTGCCACTCCACACTGTCACCATTGCTCTGTGGGGCACTGACCCACTGGAAAATGATTCTGGGCTATTTATCTTCTCATGAAAGCTCTTGACTTTAATAGCCCTTTCTGGATGTTTCCTTTTATCTGTCTTTGCAGAAGTTTGTGTAACTCCTCAGATAGCTGTGCAGGGGAATGAGACTGAATTGTACACAGGCCCTGTCCTCATGAAAGTAAAGAGGTTGTCTAGTGCTGATACTTTTGTTTTGCTTTCTAAACAAAATGTGATTTTTTTCCAGAGTATTTGGAGCTGGTTATCCAAGTTTGGCAACTATGACAGTGAGTGACTGGTATGACCAGCATCAGAAATATGGAGCATTACCAGATCAAGGAATACCCAAGCCAACATCAGGTGTGAAGGGGTGGGAGGAAAATACTTATACTACTGACTGCTTACTCCCTTGCAATTCAATTCTAACCAAGTATTGTTGGTATTTAGAAGCAGAAGTAGTTTGAACAAAGATTCTGTGTAGTGGAAAGAGTCCAGGCAAAGGCTAATCTAGGCAGTGTCACCTTTATCATTCAAGTATTTACTTTCTTTGCTACGTAGAAACTATTCTAAGCAGCATAGCATTTCAGTGTCTCCAAAAATGACAGAAAAATAGCAGGCAGATAGGCTAGGGAGATGGCTCAGTAGTTAAGAGCTCTTGCTGCTTAGGGTCTCTTGTTTCACCAAATTTGACTTCCCAGAACCCATATTAAAAAATAAATCTGGGCATGGCCATGCATGTTTGTAACCCCAGTGGGAGGTGGGGGGCCAGCCAGAGGATCACTGGGGCTCATTAGGGAACAACAGCTCTGGGTTAAGGGAGAGACCTGGTTTCAAAGAAACACATAGATGAGCTGTAAGAAAAGAAATCTAACATTCTCTTCTGGCCTCTGCATGCACACACACATGAAGCACACACAACTCACACACATACTCTAGACACGTGTATGTGTAAAAAATAAAAAAAGGAAAAACAGCCGTCACATAGCAAAACTAAAAATCTATTAATAGAAGATTACTTCTGTTCATAACAAAGCAAACAAAATGTTTTTAAAAGAACTACTCCCTGAAGGCAATGAAGAGTGACCAAAAGTAAGCATAACTGGCGGGCAGGCCACAATTAGAAGGGGGGAATGACAATATAATTCAGTCAGAACAGGGATTTTTGACCTACTGTAGTCTTGGTGCCCAAATTAGTAGTTGAATCATAGTAGATACTTGGATGCATCTTTAAAAAGGAAAAAATGGAGAAAGATAAAAGAAATATAAGCTATATGGCATAAAAATCATGAATAGACCTGCGATGACCTGTACATCCACTGAGACATAGCAGATGGGACATTATTTAACTGCTCTGGATCTTAGTTTTCTTTTCTTATATGAACCATGACAACCCCAAAAGGAAACCTTCTTATCCCCATTTTAAGGTGAGGATGTCATCTCTGAGAAGTGATTTACCATGCCATAACCTAGTAGTACCCAGGCTAGGATTTAAATTCAACCCTTTATTTTCAGCCCTTTCTACTTCCAATGCTGTTTCCAATAGTACAAAAAAGTGACCATTTGTAAGGGTGTCCTGGTTTTTTTATAGCATTTCACCTATGGATAGGCTGCAGTTTCTATGATATGAAACAACTAAAACTTAGATGAAAATTTGCAGTCTTATTGGTTGAGAAATGAGAGAACTAGGATCAGGATGACCATAGCCACTGAAAAGTGAAAAGTGCAAAGGAAGAGACCTAATCCTGTATACAAGCCTGACCGAAGGCTGGGTGTGGGTGTTACACACCTTTAATCCCAGCACTTGGGAGGCAGAGGTAGGAGGATCACTGAGTTTGAGGCCACCCTGAGACTACATAGGGAATTCCAGGTCAGCTTGGGCTAGAGTGAGACCCTACCTAGAAAAACAAAAATAAATAAACAAACAAACCTGGCTGAAATCTGTGGCTGACTACTAAACTCACCAGAGTCCAAGCACCTAGGTTAAAGCTAAAATAACTGAATGGAGAATTCAACTGTTTCTCAATGAAAAGGAGATAGATTTTGACATTTTGGTCCTTGACAGTTAAATGGCCTTCTAAAATGAAAAATCAATACTTTTAAAAAAAAAATGTTTCATATATTAATTAGAAGGGGGAGAGAGAGAGAAAGAGAGAGAGAGAGAGAGAGAGAGAGAGAGAGAGAGAGAGAGAGAGAGAGAGAGAGAGAGAATGATAGGGTTTGTCAGGGCCTCTTTTCCCTGCAAACAAACTCCAGACACATGCATCCTTTGTGCATCTGGCTTTACACATAAGTACTGGGAAATTGGACCCAGGCTGTCAGACTTCAAGCAAGTATTTTTAACCACTGAGTGATTTCTCCAGCCCCCCAAAATCAATACTCTTTAAAGAATTGAAACAATTTAGAATATCTGTAATGTCTTAACTTAGGACAGTGTTGCATCCTATCATAAATATAAAAAAACCCATCATAAATTGAAAGTATCCCAAGTAAAAAATACCTGTAATAAATCTACCTATACTACATTACAGCTTAGCAATACAGCATATGATAGAGCAGAGCTTCTGAAAAATTTTCCTCCTAGCAACCGTTTTGACCCCAAAATTTTCACACTTCAGGGCTGTGTGTGTGTGTGTGTGTGTGTGTGTGTGTGTGTGTTCACAATTTAAACTTTACTGATAACAAATCAAACAAATTTATTTTAAACAATTCTTTGAGGACTAGGGAAGTACCTCCATTGGTAGAATACTTGCCTAGCATGCACAAAGCCTGATGCATACATTAGTGCATGAACCTGGAGTTTGTTTGCAGTGGAAAGAGGCCCTGGTGTGCCCATTCTCTAGCTCTCAAATAAAAAATAGTTTCTAAAAAGTATACATCTATTCCCTACAGAATTTTGTGGGTATTATATTATGTTATTGAGGCATGAACTCTGTGAAAACGTTTATTTAATGATGTTCAGTACTAGAAATCTGAAGGCCTAAGGCTGATTTGTTTTGTTTTGTTTTTAGGTAGGGTCTTGCTCTAGCTCAGGCTGACCTGGAATTCACTATGTAGTTTCAGGGTGGCCTCGAATTTATGGCAATCCTCTTACCTCTTATCTCCAGAGTGCTGGGATTAAAGGCATGTGCTACCATGCCCAGCTTTTTAAACTTTTTATTGGCAGTTTTCATACATGTACATAAAGTATTTTGATTATAGCCCTCTCCTGTTATTTTCTTGTGTCCAAACATCCCCCATCCCTTTCCACGGAAGTGTTTCTTTCCAACTAGTCACTATTATATTTTCATGTCATTTTATGTTGGCCCTTTTCCATCATCTATAAAGAAATGTTGATGGGCCCAATATTGTGAAGGTCTTGTGCAGGTAATGACAACCACTGGGAAGACTTGAATGTGATGGCCACTTCATGTCCTGAAGATATGCAAAGCACAGCTCCCCATCCTTTGGCTCTTACATTCTTTTTCCATTATCTCTTCCACAATGGTCCCTGAGCGTTGGAGGGTGTCATCGAGATGTCTCATTTAGTGCTGAGCACTCCACTATCACTTCTTAGCATTTTGAGAAGCTCTGAGTCTCTCTGGTAGTCACTACCATTTGCAAAAAGAAGCTTCTCTAAAGAAAACTGAGCATAGCACTGACCTGTGAGCATAAACATAAATATTTAGAGGGGAATTTGGTGGACATAAAACATCCTTTTAGACAAACAGCAGTAGTAGCTTATCCCCTAGGGCTTATAACCTTCCCATCCATAGGCATTTGACTTGGTTTTCAGTATCAAGAACGAATTCCCTTCCATGGAACAGACCTCAGATCCAATCAGAGCTGTTAGATATCCCCATAACAGATATGCCCTAATTGAACTGCTGGTCACATCTTGTCTGGCTGACCAGTTGTATAGCTTGCAGGGTCCACTGCTGGTTATGACCACCAATGAATTTTCTCTCTTAATAGACAGTCTAGCATTTTCCAGCACTATGCCAGCTGTTCAGCAGGGATAAGGCTTCAGTTCTGTTCCAGCTTGATTTCTCAGGGTCTTGCAATCTGGCTTTGATACTGATTGCAAGACACTGAAGCATGTGGTGCCTTCAGCAATATGGTCTTATCATCTGGTTCAAGTGGGCAACCAAGAGTCTTGAAATAGCCTGTATTATTTTAGGAGGTTTCTTGACTGTGGTGGTTTGAATTAGGTATCCCCCCATAAATTCATACATTCTGAATGCTAGGTCTCCACCTGGACGCAATTTTGGAAATGGAGCCTTTCTGGAGGAGGTGTGTTATTGAGGGTTAGCTTATGGGTATTATAGCCAGCTTCCCCTTGCCATTGTTCAGCACACTGTCCTGCTGCTGTTGTCCAACTGATGGAGGCTAGGAGCTCATGTCTACCCTTTGCTCATGCCACATTTTCCCCTGCCATCATGGAGCTTCCCATCAAGTTTGTAAGTGAAAATAAACCCTTTCCTCCTACAAGATGCTTTTACTGGGATGTTTTGTGACAACAACAAGAAGGTAATTGCAACACTAACTGTTGCAGTCAGCTTTCTCTGTTGCTGCGCAGAAAGAACCCAAGCAAAGGCGGCTTGTGGAGGAATGGGTTTATTTGGCTTATGGACTCGAGGGGAGACTCCATCCTGGCAGGGAAAATGATGGCATGAGCAGAGGGTGGACATCACTTCCACCATAGCACTGCAAACAATGGCAGTAAGGTATATCAAACACTGACAAGGGGAAGCTGGCTTATAACCCCCATAAGCCCACCCCCAACAACACAGCTCTAGCAAGGTTGTAAAACCCAAACAGCCATCAGCTGGGGATCGACCATTTAGAACACATTCACTTGTTTGTGGGGGATACCTGGATCAAACCATGACACTGACCAAAAACTTACTGGGAGATATCCCACCCCTGGCACTGGAAACTTTCTGTAACAACCTTGGCTTCTGTGGGCACAGCATTATTCATCCCACTGGGTACTAAACTGCCTAAACTCTTGTTTTATTAACTTGCATATATATATGCAAATATATATATATATATATATATATATATATATATATATATTTGTCTAAAGCAGTAGGTTTCTATATGGTTTATTCACAATATCGGTAGTTTAATTAACCCTCTCCATACCCACTCCTTTGCTCCATCCCCCTCCCCTGAAACCACCTAGACTGTTTCATTTTCAGTATTCTGCCCCTCTACTTACATATCTACTATATTGTCCCTTTAAGCCCTCCCCTCCCCTACCCCCACCCCCTCCCCCATGGCCCCTTTCTAGCTTCCTGGCCTCTACTACTGACTCTTACTTACTCCAACTCACATACAAGTCTAAACATTTGAAGCTAGCATCTACATATGAGAGAATTTCTGAGTCCTGCCCATGCTTTCTTATTTAATTTGTCTTTCTCCTTGTTGGAATGTTCTAAATCTTCCACCTTGTTTTTAAGCTCAGATATTCTGTTGTCTCCTTGTTCCATTCTATTGGTGAGGCTTTCTATGTTGTTGTTGTTTTTAATTTGATTTACTGTGGTTTTTCATTTTCAGTATTTGAGATTGATTTCCCTTCATTATTACTCATCTTGTATTGACATCCTTATTTCATTTAGTCTATTTTCCATGTTCTTTTGGGATTCCTTTGGGAGTTTGTTTCCTTCTTTGGTTTGTTTAACCATACTTACAATCATTCTTTTGAATTCTTGCTAGTATTATTAGTTTGTAATATATTAAGTAATAGTAGTACTCTCTTTCTGCTAGGCCTACGGAAGGCAGCTGATATATTCCTCTTACTGTCTGTGATTATGTTCAGATTAGAGCTGAGCTCCTGAACATTGATTATGCACATTCCCTTGGTTTCTCATGCCCTCTTTCTCATTTTTCAAATTAGGTGATCTGAAAAGAACAGCTCAGCAAGAAGATGAAGAACAAAAGGAGGAAGAGAACAATGAGAAACCAGTCCACAGAATGCGGGAGTGGGATGACTGGAAGGATACCCATCCTAGGGGTTATGGCAACCGACAAAACATGGGCTAAGCTTCCCATGAAAGGACAACGGGATGACTCCTCTTCCAAGGACAACCGTGCGGTCTTCCCCTCTTGCTTGAATTAAGCCCTTTCCTTCCATAAGTTACTTCTAGTAGCTACAAGAAAGTACTACAAGCTGAATCTTCTGCAAGGTCCAATCTTAAAAGGATTTACATTGAGTGGTGACATCAGCCTTCCTTGGGCACATTGAAGGCAGAGATGCTTTCAGTAGTATCAAATAGCTAAGTGTTTACTTGTTCACTTGTACCCTAGTTAATGACCAGTGATTTTGTTTTGGCATTACTAATTCTCAACATGATGTATTTTGATTTACGTAGCCAGAAAACAGCACTGCAAAATAGCTCTGCATCATCAATGACAATTTGACTTCTCTTTAAAACAATAATAAAGGCTCTTCTGTTATGTGAGCCTATGAACAAATGTGGGTGTCAGCTGTTCTTTGTTTGTTTGTTTGTTTGTTTGTTTGTTTGTTTGTGGGAAGTCAGAAGGATTCAGCCATGGGCCTCCCAAGTATCTGGAAAGATCCCCATCACCCGTCTTTTTGCAGAGCGAGGAATTTCCCAGCATCTGAGCTGCCCAGACTTTGTCCTTCCTACTGGGCACTGTGTGAAACATATGAGCAACAGCCTGTACTTTGAAATCACCCAACACTGTGCAAAGGGAGGTATAAAAGCAGGCCTCTCTGCAACATAGCACTGGCTTCCAAAATTAGCTGTAAGTGAAGGGATCCTTAAAGAACTAGTCTCTTCTGGGTAGGGTAGTGTAGGCCTGTAGTCCCTGTATTGTGGAGGCAGGAAGATCAGAAGATCAAAGTCATCTTGCCTGTATACCAAGTTTGAGGCCAGCCTAGGCTACATGAGACCATATCTCAGAAAAACATAAATGGAGTCTAACACCCAATCCAACCTATCTAGTCCTCTTTTGTCTTAGCCAGGAGGAATGAAAGCATCAGGGATGTTCTGAGAGTTAGCATTTATCCTTGTGCAAACACTGACCTAAGCCTTAATGTGAAGGGCAGCCTCAGGCTATAGTCTAGCTCTTAAATTGGCTACCTCAGACCACTTATATGGTGCCATACCTGGCATGATGGGAACTGATGACCCAAGGAATGTGTGCAACTGTTGTTTGGCTACTTGGAGAGAGGCCTATTAAAATAATAATAATAATAATAATAATAATAATAATAATAATAATAATCCTGCTGGAGAGTGGGTGTGGATGAGAGGAACAGGACTGGTGACATTAGAAAGTATTAACTTTCTGGGGTACAAAAGACTATCTTCATCTTTTGGGTTGATATTCTATAAAATCAGCCTATGATCTACACAAAAAACCACCTTTTTATTCTGTGGCTTTGTCCACTTAGGTTTCCTTTGAAGTGGAAGATGAATCAGCCCTCCTGTTCTAGTTCCTACAGTCTGAGGAAAGGGTTTATATTAAAAAAGACTCAATTTCTCTTCGCTTATAGAGTGAGCAGTGGAGGGCTATCAGGTGCTAAGGAAGAGGTCAGTTCATGGATGATGGCAGCAAGATTACCAACTATTTGTATATTGTTCAATAAAGGATTCATCTCAAAAAAAGCTCCTGAAATTAGTAGAGCACAGATGAAATTCCCTACAGAGTTGGAAGTGATGTTTTCAGCTCTATCATTGCTTCCAGGCTACCTCTAGTCACAACCTTGTTTCCTGCCCTTAGATCCTCACCCTGAGCACATGTCAAACTTAGCCAGGCTGATGTCACCCCCCAGTGTAAATCCTTTAAAGATTGGACCTTGCAGAACATTCAGCTTGTATCAGTTACTTTCTTTTTTTATAAACTTATTTATTGTTAATAATTACATATATTGTACGAGCAAGTCTTGTGGTGGCACCACCATTTCCCTCTTCCCTTTACCCAAACTGCTGGGGCCCTCCTCAGTGAGATTGTTGGACCAGACCATGGGGTATGGGCTTATGAATTGTAGAAGTAGCCAGTTTTTTTTTCCTTTGTGTATTTTTGAGGGGGATAATGCCTCTGGTATTCTCCCCCACCATGGCTTTTACAATCGTTCCACCCCTTCTTCCACTAAGTTCCCTGAGTCATGGTGGGTGAGTTTTAAGTCTGCTTTACTGTTTAGGTCTTAAGAGTCTCTGAATTTCTGCTTTGGACTGTGTGGGGTATCCTCAGTGTTGCGGTCAGCTTTCTAGTTGCTGCACAGAAAGAACCCAAACAAAAGTGGCTTGTGGAGGAATGGGTTAATTTGGCTTACAGACTCAAGGGGAGATTCCATCCTGGCAGGGAAAATGATGGCATGAGTAGAGGGGTGGACATCACCTCCACCACAGCATGGCAAACAATGGCAGGAAGGTGTGCCAAACACTGGTAAGGGGAAGCTGGCTTATAATCCCCATAAACCCGCCCACAACCACACAGCTCCAGTGAATTGGTAAAACCCAAACTGCCATCAGCTGAGGATTGATCAATCAGAACACAGTCATTTGTTTGTGGGGGATGCCTTGATCAAACCATGATACTCGGTGACTGTCTCCATTACCTTTTCATAGGTTATCTGACTTTATCTGACTTGCTGTGGAGGTAATTCTCTTGCTCACATTACCACTTCCTCAAAGATTTTGTTTGGGCCCTATATGATAAGTTAAGGGTGGTTCATCTCCTGCCTGGGTGCCAGCCATCATCCCATGTCCATGTCCCATGTTGATGGAATTGGGTTTTCCACCATTCTCTCTGCCTTCTGAAACATACAGAATCTCCAACAGAAATTGAGATCAGTATAGGCTAGATGAGACAAACATTGTTAATTTGTCAAGATTCTAATGGGTGTAGCCTCTCTATATATCTCTAGTTAGTGGGAGTTTCCCCTTGGAGCCTGGGTTCTTGGTCCCCATTAGAGTTTACCGTGGATCTCAGTCCAAGATAAGGGTTCCTTGCCACTTGAGCAGATTTCTTAGCCAATCAATAAACCATTGATTACCCTCCTAGGTTTAGCACCACTATTGCACAGAGGAGCACTTCTTGGCTTGCTGGTTTCTGCCATATAATAGTGTCCTCTGCATTCTCACAGCATCTGTCTGTGATGTGCATCAGTGACCTCTGCTTTCTCTGAATATCAATGGCCAGTTACCCCTGGCAGCTCATGTAGCACCTTCCAGTACCATACAGGCTGCCATCTGGGACCTCTTTACCCTTCTGGATCCAATAGAGCCTCTCAGTGTTGTGTGACAACAGTCTGTGGTATCTAAAGCAATAGGGTCTTACCTTTTGCCTGGGGCTAAGTTACTTTTTGGTAGCCATGAGAAGTAACTTATGGAAGGAAAGGGCTTAATTCATCTTACAGTTCCAGAGTTAGAGTCCATCATGGTGAGGAAAGTATGGCAGGAACAGGAAGCCAATGTCATCATCACATCAACAGGAGGAAAGTAGTGAGAAAATAAAACTGCCACTCCTACTATATACCTCAAGGCCCACCTCCCACTTACATACTTGCTCTAGCAAGGCTCCATCTCCTAAAGATTCCATTACCTTTTGAAACAGCACCACCAGCTGGGAGTTAAGTATTCAAATACATGAGCCTTTAAGGGACATTTTACATTCAAAACACCACTAGCTTCATTAAGCCCCTGTACACAAGAGGCACAAGACCACAAAAGGTGGGTTTTAATCCTAGCTTTAACAAGTGCAAGCTGTTAAATTTGGGCCTTAAAAGCTCAGAAATGGGAGCTGGAGAGATGGCTCAATGGTTAAGGCACTTGCCTCCAGTGCTTAAGGCTCTGGGTTCAATTTCCCAGTACCCACATAAGCCAGACCTACAAGGTGGTGGCCCTGGTGTTCTCTCTATCGATCTCTGCTTGAAAATGAATGAATAAAATATATTTTTAAAAAAGCTCAGAAATGCCTTCTCCTTAGTGGATGTCTCCTGAGGCTATAAGAAATAAATGAATAATAACGACCATTATTATAAATAATAAGTGCTTTCTGTTAGTTTCAGCTCAATGAGCATCATTTTTCCACTGGGAAAGGAGAGAAAATAGACAGGTATTAGGCCTTCACTATGTGCCAGGCACTTTCCCAACTACTGACCTACTAACCCTGCAAAGGCAGGAGTGTCATCCCCACACTACAGAGAGAAAACAGGCCAAGAGAAATGGAGTGATTTCCTCCAGTCCATGAAAGTAAAATGCTATGCTTATGTTAGTTTCCATGTACTTTCCAATTGTACTTTTAGTCATGTGACTTAAGGCTGCTTCCAAGTAGGAATAACTTTAAAAATCCAAATTAAAACCACCACTTATACCCCACAGATTCTGCCATAGTTGGCTAACCAAAGAGAGGGTTATGCCAGCTCCCCTGCTCTTGACCCATCAGCCATAGCCAGAAGGAGATGGTGAGAAAGCCTGCCTTCCTCCCTTCTCCACAGCTCTGCATACCTGATGCCTCACTGCTAAGAAACCAAAAGAGCACCACCTTCTTGACACCAGAGCCAGGGTCCTAGAGCCAGTTGCATTGGGTAGATTCCAGAAGCTTCTGACATATGAATACTGCTTTATAGATTGAAATATACTTTCAGTGCTGCTTATTATGAATATGTCTGCATACTTGTTCATATATATATATATATACTTATACATACACTATTTGTTTCATTCTCAAAACCTCTCAGGAATGATGTATCTTTATTTTCCAGTGGAGCTAGCCTGGACTACATAGTGAGATCCTGCCTGAAGAGAAAGGATGAAAGAGAAAGAAAGGAAAGGAAAACAAATAGTACCTCACATTCATCTTGTCCTAATCATTCTTTTTAAACAGGCTCTCACTGTGTAGTCTAGTGTGGCCTTGAACTCATGATCCACCTGCTTCATCTCCGGAGTGCTAGGATTACAGGTGTTTGCCACTTTGCCCATTATGAGGCAAGATTTCTTTCCATGCCTTTTCACGCTGAAATATCCTTTCCATTTTTCACTTCTGTCAACACCCCTTTTTAAAAGCCTCTTTTCTTTCTTTGTTAATATTCATTGATTTGTAAGCAGAGAGGAGAGAATGAATGCACCAGGGCCTCCAGCTGCTGCAAATGAACTCTGGATGCATGGGCCACTTTGTGCGTCTGGCTGTAAGTGAATTCTGGGGAATTGAACCTGGGTCATTAGGCTTTGCAGGCTTTAACCCCTGAGCCATCTCTCCAGCCCTCATCACCCTTTTGAGAAATACAGAAAAGGGACTAAAGGAGTGATTTCACACATAAAAAAATTAGAGTCCTGAGTTAAAGTCTCAATTCTTGGAGATTTGAGATACTGGGTGACCCTAGAGCAAATGTTTACTTTCATCATCTCAAATAACTTGAGGGAGCTTATGAAACTAAAACTGGTTCTCTGTCACTGAACTCCAGAATGTACTCCTCCACTTCCTATTGGCCTCAAATCAGCTCACGAGCCCAAAGGCACATTGCCACTCATCCCTACACCAATAGCATATTGTTATTAAAGTCCCTTGCAAAACAGCACTCTGACACCTGCACACCATTTCCCCAGATTCCTTTCAACCTACTGAACCAGCACTCTTCACTCTTGATCCAGACAGGGATACATGGGCTCTAGTCTCAGCTCGTCACTGTCCTGGCCTCTCAGAGACATAACCAATATCTGTTCTACTTACCTCACAATCCAATGAAAAAAGCAATGGAAAGCAGATATATGAGAGTACTTTGGACACTTCCAAAAAGCCAAGGAAGAGCAAGAAGTAAGAGTAACCAGCTGGTGATAAGCTAGTGAGTCAGAGGAAGGGATCATTTGTTTTAACTCAGTGTTTGACAACCTAATCCTTTTGGACAACCTGATTTAAATTTTTTCTATTTGAAATAATTTAAGTATATACAAAATACTGCATGAGAGAAGAATATAATGAACATTCAGTTGCTTATCAGTTCCAATAATTGCCCAGCTCATTACTAACTTATTTCCTCAATACCACCTTCCTCCTGAACCCATAGATAAAGGCATAGGTTGAAGGGCCTGGGGAGATGGCTCAGTGGTTAAAGGTGCTTGCTTTCAAAGCCTGCCAGCCAGCCAGCCAGGTTCAATTCCCCAGCCACCCATGTAAAGCCAGATGGGCATTCATTTGTGTCACTCAAGTGGCAAGAGAACCTGGCACACCTACCTCCACACACATGCAAATACATCCATATTTTTAAAAATAATATATTGAGCACTACATTAATGATATAAAGGAATTGGTAATTTTTATATGATAATTGATTTTTTGAGAGTATCTTTGACTCTGTTGTCCAGGCAAGCGATCCTCCTACCTGAGCTTCCCAAGGGCTGGAACTAACAGCATGCGCCACCAGGACCAGCTGATGATTATATTGTTAAAAGAGATACCTTCTGAAATCTGCATCGAAGAAATGAGATGATGCCTTGAGTTACAACTTTCTTCTTTCGGTGCTTTCTTAAACTGTCTTCAATACCCCACCAGCAGCCAAAAGGTTTATGGCATGGTTTTCCTTCTTTGCCAAAATGACAGAGGATTATAGTATGAGAACTGAGTTTCACATATTAATCTTTGAGGCCACCTTCAACAAGTATATGTGAAAGGATAATGAACAAAGTCTTAGTTTTCAGTTTCTTATCCCAACTGGTAACAAATCCCTCAATGATAGTGAAACCGAACAGTGTCTTAGACCAGCCTAGTCCAGTGTGGTAATAACAGCATTGTAGCTACTAGTTATTAAGCACCTATATTATACTATAAGCATTATAGACATTTCTAATCCCCACAACTGCCTAAGGAATATATTACCATCGCCTAAGTGTCTAGATGAACAAATTGAGGCACAGAGACATGTGTTGTGGTTAGCTTTCTAGTTGCTGCGCAGAAAGAACCCAAGTGGCTTGTGGAGGAATGGGTTTATTAGGCTTACGGACTCTAGGGGAGACTCCATCCTGGCAGGGAAAATGATGGCATGAGCCAAGGGGTGGACAACACCTCCACCACAGCACTGGAAACAGCAGCAGGAAGGTGTGCCAAATACTGGCAAGGGGAAGCTGGTTTATAATCCCCATAAGCCAACCCCCAACAACACAGCTTCATCGAGGTTATAAAACCCAAACTGCCATTAGCTGAGGTTCGATTACCTAGAACACATTCAATTGTTTATGGGGGACACCTGGATCAAACCATGACAACATGATTGCCCAAAAATCACTCAGCTGAAAGGGGCCTGGCTTTCATATCAGTCAGATTCAACCCCTTCCAGTGGCCTGAACTATGTCTCCAGGAAGCACATAGAATTTAGGAAGGCGGAGAATACATCCTGATGGCACACTGTTCTAGGGGTAACCTTCCCTTTTCTCTGCTCATGTTTTGAGCAATAATTCCATCAACTTTGTTTGCTGAACTCTTCAGGGGGTACATCTAAGATCATCTACTCACTAAAAGAAATCTGCCACCCAGAAATCCACCCTTTGTAGACCCCATTCTTCAACCTACAGGGAAATGAACATTCCTGCCCCGTCTGCCAAGGCCACCCACTCTTCATCTCCAGACCTTCCTGATCTTTGTTCAAGGGAAACCTTGTAAGCCCTCTATCCTTGCCTCTCACTTAGGGGCCCCTCGGTATTCCCTAAAGCCCCTTTCATTTACCAGGCCTTCCAGGAAAACAAAGAGCAGACCGAGGTTATGAGGACATGAGGCTTTCTGATCAGGGGATGGTACATCCAGCCTCTGCTGCCCTGGCTCACAAGCATTGTGAGTTATGCAGAAGGGCTTCTTTGACAGCTGCATTGAATCTCTCTTCCCATTTCCTTGTCTGTATCTTCCCACTGGGTGAGTTCTGCCCTATTGCCAGCTTCCCTGATCATGTCTATTGATGGCTTCCACCAGACCTGACATTTCCCCTAAGTTCCCAGTCCTCTATCCTATCATTTGCTACACTGATGGATCAACAAATAGCAAAAATTCAACAGATTTGAAATGAACTCATCCATTTTCCAGGTCTCTGTCTCCACTAAGGCTTCTTGCATCCATCCCCACCACCTACTTGGTGCTCATCCAGAACAGCTAGGTATTGTTTCTGGCTTCTTCCTCCTGACAAAGCAAGTATTCAAGCATGTACTGAATGAATAAGAAAATGAATAAGTCCCATCATGAATCACACTTCATCAGGCAGATTCACCATAATCCAGCCTCTTTTCATATTCAAACGACTCTTAAAACTCAGACTCCATCTTAAAAGCTGCAGTCACAGACTGTTGGATTATGTCAGTATACCACTGAAGAGACCATTCAATCAAGTGCACTGGCCACAAAGCTCTGCTTTATCATCTATCTACTTTGAAAGCTTAGTTAGTAATACTACAGTCTGCCTTGAAGTAATTTTAACGAATGAAGCTTACTGATTACTTAATCAGCCCCAGATTTTGAACATTTGGATTATTTCCAGGTTTTCCCCACTGGTTCCTTTATTTATGTTACAGAATAAATGGCCTTTTTTGTTTATTTCAAGGCAGGGTCTTGAACCCCCTGTTCGTCCACAGAGCTGGGTGAGCAGAGGCTTGGAATAGCTGTGAGCCAGCGAGAGATGAAGACTCTCGGGAAAACACGGTAGTGGGCAGTTTTCATTTTATTGTATAGATAGCAGTTGTTTATATAGAGGGAAAGACAGAGGTAGGAGCATAGGAAGCAAGGGGATTGGTAGGGGCAAGATCTGTGGGCATCTCATGAGTTTGATTGGTAGGGGCCAGTGTCCTTTGGATACCTATTTTGCATAGATAAATTGAGGGGGCTATGTGACTCTATACATGTATATAGACATGTATAGAATGGTGATGTCATCAGAGGAAATGTAACCTTATTGTTTAGGTTTGTTATTGCAGCTGGACTAAGTTTAGGCCTTGAATTGCCTGCTTATCTCAGGGCACAGCTGTGGCCTGCCTGGGGGCTGGAGTGTTCAGGATTGCTAAGATTTATAGGGGTCCTCGGACTTTGCCTCAACTTCCTTATCAGAAGGAGACAGTCCCAGAAGCCTGCCAGACTCAGCAAAACCCTATATCCTCCATGCCCCTTTAGCAGGATACCACACAGGCTGACTTGAAACTCACTCTGTAGTCCCAGGCTGGCCTTGAACTCACAGTGATCCCCCTACCTCTGCCTCCCAAGTGCTGGGATGAAGGGTATGTGCCACCACACCTGGCAGAAATGGCCTTATTTGCTTATGGACAGATGTAATATCCCTGGAAGGATGTTAATAGGTCATTAGTGGAAAGGAGCCTTCATTGAGTGGTTGACCTTTTGAATTCTGAATTGTGTGATTATACTGGCTACTTAAAATACATATGCTAAAAACTTGCTATCTACCAAGTGTTGTACTGAAAGCTCATGTTGAGATGGAGTCTACACTTGCAGCCTAACTCTTCAATATATAATCTTTCAAAAGTACATATAATATACCTTGGGGACCCAGAGGAAAGAGCAGCATCTTAGGGAATGACGTTTACACTGAATCTTGAAAGATAAGTAAGAGTCAGGCTGGTAAGAGACTGCTATGGGCAAAGCTGGGCCAGATTAGGTAACAAGGGTGTACGTGGTATGGAGTGGGATTGAAGGGAAATTAGACTTTTTTTTAAAGATAGGGCTTACCTATGCAGTCCAGGATGGCCTTGGATTTATAGTAATCCTCCTGCCTCTGCCTCTCAAATGCTGGACTATAAGGGGTGTACCATCATACACATTGGAAATGAGACTTTTAAAAGAGGATAAGGCAGGGCTGGAGAGATGGCTTATTGGCTAAAGGATCTTACTTGGAAAGCCAAAGTTTGATGGCCCAGGTTCAATTCCCAAGTATCCACATAAAGCCACATGCACAAAGTGACCCATGCATCCAGAGTTCATTTTCAGTGTCAAGAGGCCTTGATGTGCCGCATCCCCCCTTTCTGTCTCTGCTTGGAAATAAATAAAAATTTTTAAAGGAGGACATAGGTTTTTAAGTTTATATCTGCCAGCCCACTAGGCCACTCCTATTTTTGGGAGTGCCTTTCTCTTTCTTAATAAACTGCTTCTATTTAATTGCCTTAAAAAAAGAAAGGCGTCGGCAGGAGAGATTGCTCAGTGGTTAAGGTGCTTGTCCACAAAGCCTAAGTGCCTGAGTTCAATTCCTCAGTGCCAACATAAGGCCAGCAGATGCACAAGGTGGCACATACATCTGGAGTCTGTTTGCAAAGGAAGGCAGCCCTGCCACACCCATTCTCTCTGTCTCTCTTCTCTCTCTGCTTGCAAATAAATATATTTTTTAAAAAGGTGCTCTGGAGTATGGAGTTGATCCCCAAAGTAATGGCTTCTTTGAGGGTTTAATGGTAAGAGTGTTTTGTTTTCTTGGTTTCTTATGAGAAAGGTTCTCACTAGGTAGCCCAGGCTGGCCTAGAACTCATTGTATAGTCCAGGCTAGTTTCAAATTCACAGTGCTCTTGTCTCAGCTATCTGGATGCTGGAATTACAGGGGTGTCCCATCATATCTGGCTGTAAGAGCAGTTATTACTACTGCTGTTTGTTTGGTTTTTCATGTCATAAGATCAGCCTTTGGCAGCAAGCCCTCTAAAAGTAGTGTGAAGACAAAAGGTGGGAGGCCAGGGAGCAGGCTCTGTGTTGCCTGTTCTGAGAAATGAACCAGTGACCTGTTTCTAGAGCTCCAATAACCCCATCTGTGCTGTCCTGTACCCTCCTAGATGCCTTGACTTTCACTAGATGCTAGACCCAGGAGTTTGGGAACACAAAGAAACTTGTGAGGAAACCCTGTGTCATGGTTTCATCTAGGTGTCCCCCACAAACAAATAAATGTGTTCTGGACAATTGATCCTCGGCTGATGGCAATTTGGGTTTTACAACCTCGATGGATCTGTGTTGTTGGGGGCAGGCTTTTGGGGGTTATAAGCCAGCTTCCCCTTGCCAGTGTTTGGCACACCTTCCTGCTACTGTTTGCAGTGCTGTGGTGGAGGTGATGTCCAGCCCTCTGCTCATGCCATGATTTTCCCTGCCAGGATGGAGTCTCCCCTTGAGTCCATAAGCCAAATAAACCCATTCCTCCACAAGCTGCTTTTGTTTGGGTTCTTTCTGCGCAGCAACTAGAAAGCTGACTGCAACACCCTGCATGTTCCCCCCCACCAACACACATGGTATTATTTAATCTCTCATTGCTGTACCAAATACTCCAACAAAAGTAACTTAAGTAAGGAAGGGTTTATTTCAGTTATAGATAGAGGTTTTAGTCTGTCATAATGGAGAAGGCATGGTGGCAGGAGCTTGAGACAATTGGTCACATCTAGTCCACAGTCTGCTTTCTCCTTTTACTTCTCTCTGAGATCCCAGCCCATGGAGTGATGCCATTCACAATTAGGGTGATTTCACCTCAATTAAACCAATTCAGAAAATCCTTCACAAGCAGTGCCAGAAATTTGTTTCTCTGTTGATTCTAAATACTGTTGAGTTGACAATCAGAGATCAACCATTGCACCCACTTAACCACTTTCCAGATTTATCTTCTCTGCTGCAAAGGCCGAGTCTCCCCTCAGAGTCAACTAGAGCCCCTGCAGAAGCAAAGCTTGACACTTCTTTGCATGCTGGCTGCCTCTGTAGACAGGTGGAGCTCTCCTCATTACAGTTTATTGGAGCCCATTGCATAGGCTACTCCCTGGGACCCAGTACCTGGGCTGTCAAACACCTCTGATCAGCAGACTTCCAAACACCATTGCTAACCCTCACAGAAAACAAATATGATTCATCTCTTTTTTTGTTATTTTTAGTTTTTTATTTTGAATTTTTGTTTTTGTTTGTTTTTATTTTTTCGAGGTAGGGTCTCACTCTAGCCCAGACTGACTGGAAATCACTCTGTAGTCCCAGACTGGCCTCGAACTCACAATGAACCTCCTATATCTGCTGCCTCCCAAGTGCTGGGATTAAAGGCGTGCACCACCATACCCAGCTTAAATTTTCTTTTCTTTTCTTCTGTTGTTTTTTTTTTTTTTTTTTTTTGGAGGCAGAGTCTCACTGTAGCTCAGGTGGCCTTGAACTCAGTGATTCACCCAACTCAGCCTAAAGGTGTTTGCCACCATGTGCAGATATTTTTCATTTTTAGGTGTTTTTTTTTTTGAGACAGATTGGCCTCAAACAATGATATTTCTATCTCCATCGCTTGAGTGCTAAGATTACAGGTGTATGACATCACACTCCATTCTATTAAATTCTTTTACCGGATGATAAAATTGAGACTCAGAAGGAAAGTGCCTTATCCATGGTCACATAAACTATGAGCATTCCCTTCTATCTCCTTTTGAGTACTCTGATGGCCCCCAACTTTGTGATGGTGACATATGAACTTTCTTTCTTTCACCGCCCAGCACCTGATTCAACACACATTCAGATATAACCTAGTACAATTCCAGACCTGTGGTATGTTGGGCCTCAATAAAAATGTGTTGGATGAAGGGGTTTTGTACATACTTGCTGTATCACCTGCCCTAATGTCTAGCATCAAATATGTTCTTCATTGATGTTTTTTGTAACTGAGCAGAAATCATAATACATAATGAAACAAGGATAGGACTGAGGAAAATAATGAGAAAAAAAACAAATTACAGAGAAGCCTCAGTTTGGGGGCCTTTGTGGATGTGAGTGGATGTGATTAATTCTGAGACTGCTGCTTTCTCACAGCTGCCCTCACATCCCTGACAATATCAGTCTTACCCCGTTTCTTTCCTCCTTGCTTGGTTTCTCTGTTACTCCATTGAAATTTCTTTTTTGTTTGTATTTTATTTATTTCAGAGAGAGAGAGAGAGAAAGAGAGAGAGAGAGAGAAAGAAAGAACCATGCTAGGGCCTCCTGCCTCTGAACTTTGTGCATCTGGCTTTACATGGGTACTGGGGAATCGAACTGTTATGGGTTGCTGATACTTAATATTCATAAGCAACATGGAGAGAGAGAGAGAGAGAGAGAGAGTTTTGGAATCCTCCCTTCCTCCTCCTTCTACTCCGAGTTCTTGTCCTCTAATGCCAAAGAATTGTACGCAGGGACAGAATTAAAATTTAATTACACATTTATTCTAATTTAGTAGATTAGGAAAAGGGGAGTTGGATGGGAAAATTTCCCAGTCATCATGTGGGAAGTTACAGAGTTCTCCTGCCACCCATGTGGGGAGAGCACATGTCAGAGAGTTTAACAGAACTTATATTATTTATCTAAATAAGCAGCCTAAGAAAAGATAATAGAAAGCTCCCTTTATGAGACAAAGAGATTTATGAGACAAGAAGTCTGGAGTTTAAGGCCTTCTTCTTCTTAAGGCCTGGGTCAGCAGTCTTTCTACTCCATTGCCATGTGCTGGAAGAGGCTGGCTTCCTCTTGGGAAGCTAGTTTTAAGTCCTCCCCAGGTGAGTTAGAGGGACAGCTGATTGGTTCATATCTGACCAATCAATCAGTTTTAGCACCTAGGTTGTAGCTCTAACTAGACACCTCCCATTCAAGGGGAGGGGCTGGGAGGGGAGGGGGGTCCCTGCAAACATCTAACCGTCACAGAACCCTAGGCATTCAGGCTTTGCAAGCAAGTGCCTTTAACCACTAAGCAATCTCCTCAGCCCCATCCTTTGAAATTTCTTTGTGGTCCAGCTTAAACCAGCTCTCCATGTCTTCTGGCTTGGTAAACTCATTGCCATCTTTCTTGGACTGACTTCTGAGAGCCTTTTCTGCTCACTGCACTATCCCATCCTCCACTGAACTATTTCTGGAACCCCACAGCCCTGGAATCTGCTTATCAGTCTCTTCACCCACTTTATGCAGTGAGTTTATGGAGGGTGGGAATCAAGTTACTGTTATTGGGGAGCAGAGGTTCCCTTTCCTCGGTTCTTAGTCTGGTTAATAAAAGAATTTAGAAGTAGACTGGAGGAACTTTATTAGCATATGAGAGAAAACCCTTAGATAAGGCAAGCTGCTGTGAGAGGGGAGATAAATAAGAAGAAAACAAGTCATGCCTTCTGAGTTAGGGCCCAGAAAGCAGACAGGTTCTGTAATGGTTATTGGCAGGCTGCACAGTAGGAGTGTGGGGGACATCACAGAAAAAGTGAGAAAACCCAGATTGTCTAGACAAGCATACTTAAGATTTTGGCCTGGATTCAAAGAAGAGCAAAAAATGAGAAAATGGAACGTTATGTTTTTTAGTTAGAACTCAGAAAAGTAGGCTGGCTTAGTGGTGTGGATCTAGAAATAGGTGCAGAGTGAAGGGCTTTTGTGGGTTTACTACATTACCTCATTAAAGGGATAAATATCCCTCCCATCTCCTTAGCATGTTTTTCTTTAGGTGAGAGAGGTCTCTTAGCCAGGTGATTAACAGGCTCAGTTAGATTAAGTCTTTTTAAAAATATTTTGTTGGGCTGGAGTGATGGCTCAGTGGGTAAGGCATTTACCTGCAAGGCCTAACGACCCAGGTTTGATTCCCCAGTCCCCACATAAAACCGGATGCACAAGGTGGCACAGGCACCTGAAGTTCCTTTGCAGTGGCTGGAGGCCCTGGTGGGCCCATTTTCTCTGCCTCTCTCTTCTATCTCTCTGCTTACAAATAAATAAATAAAAATATTTTATTTATTGTGTGAGAGAGAGCTCTAGAGTGTAGAAACATGCACCTATTTGTGCATCTAGCTTTATGTGGGTACTGGAGAATTGAACCCACAATAGAAGGCTTCATAAGCAAGTGCCCTTAACCACTGAGCAATCTCTCTAGCCCTGGATTAACTCTTTCTTAATGTATTTATTTATTTATCCATTTATTTGAGAGAGAGAGAGAACAAGAGAGGCAGACAGAGAGAGCAAGTATGGGCACACCAGGGCCTCCCTGGGACTGCAAATGAACCCCAGATGCATATGCCATTTTGTGCATCTGGCTTTACATGGGTACTAGGGAAATCAAACTCAGGCTATTAGGATCTGCAAGCAAGTGCCTTTAACCATTGAGTAATCTCTCTAGTCTCTGAAATAACTCTTAAGAGAGGGGACCACAATCTTATGTTTTGGGTAGCTTGAAATATCACATCTCCACCTAGAGCCAGAGACAAAACTCGAATTCTATTCTTTTGACCAGGAGGAAATAGTTTTCCCTTAACAAAATTCTGATACCTGCACCTTCCTCCCTTTACCAGGGGAAGGGGAGATGGGGTCCAAAGCTGATCATGAGAGAGGGGACCACCCTTAATGGCCTCCAAGACTGCTAATGTCCATCTAACTACCTCATTACCCTGAAACATTTACAAATAAGGTTGGTAGACCTTTTGTGCTTCTTGGCCACCTGTCCTTCACTTCTGCTTGGACATAGCCAAGTTTTTATTGGTTGGTTGGTTAAATTGAACTTGGGAAATCATGAGTGCTAGTGGTTTGGGTTTCCTCTGCTAGCCTACTTGTCTTCTTCCTGTTCTTTCTATGTTCCCTGGCATTTATTTTAAACTTGTTCATTTGGAGTAAGAGTATTCCAGCTGGGCCAGCATGTTTTGGAGAGGAAAGTATAGCCAATCAAAGTCTTGGCTAATACCTGTCCCACATCTTGCTTGTGGTGCCAGTAGCTGTGGCCTCTCTCATTGGTCCTACCAGCATTTACTTAAGTAAAGGCTACTTGGCACCAGGCCCTGAGTCAGATGTGAAGGGCATAGTCTTACCTCTGGCTATATGTGTTACCTTGAACCTTTTATAAATTTCCTCCGTTTCACCATCCAGAAGTGGAAAGTAGTAAAGACTTGATCAGTAAGGGCCTCAGAGCTCCTGACAAGGTAGGTCTTACTGGCCATGGGCATTCTAGGCCTTTCCATACCTACTTTCCCTCAGAGAGACAGATCTTCCTCTCTCCCTCCTCCCCTGTAAATTCTCAGTAGACATGCTCTAATAATACCCTACACTGTGGCCAGGCATCCAAAAAAAGGAGCATGAGGATGAAAGCATACCTTAATTTACCAACAAGGTTCCTTAAGCTCAACGCTGAAGAGTCATATCAATCAGTCAGATCAGGCAAACCAAACTAGAGTGGCAGGTGGGAAGAAGATAGAGATGTGTTCATTTTCCCAGACAGAGTGGAAGGTCAAAAATGATCCCTAACATTTGTAGAACACTTGATACCACTTTTGTATTTGATTTTCACAGTCACCCTTTCACTTACATTCAATAGAATTTTGTTTATGTTTTTGTTTTTGTTTATCGAGGTAGGATCTTGCTGACCTGGAATTCACTATGTAGTCTCAGGGTGGCCTCTAACTCATAGCAATCCACTGCCTCCTAAATGCTGGGGTTAAAGGCATGCTCCACCACACCTGGCTTCAGAATTTTTTTTTCGAGGCAGTCTTACTATGTAGTTCCAGGCTAGCCTTGAGCTCACAGCTTTCCTCCTGCCTCTGCCTCCCAAATGCTTGATTTTAAGGTGTGCACCACCATACCTGACCTACTTCTTATTTATTTGTGAGCAGACAGAGTGAGTATGGGCTCACCAGGGACTCTTCTTCCAAACTCCAGATGCACATGCATCACTTCATGCCTTTACATGGGTACTGGGAATGGAACCTGGTCCAGCAGGCTTTGCAAGCAAGCACCTTTAACTATTGCAACATCTCCCCAACCTTCAACAGAATTTTGGCTGCCTTCTGAACTCAAGACCTTATGCAGAGAATCATTGCCCTTTCCCAAATCCAAGTGTATAGACACTTTTGTGTGTTTTTGTTTTAATACTTTTCACCTCCACTAGATCCTGAGCTTATTGAAATCAGGAATCCTGTCTATCTTCTTCCTTGTTGAATTCTTAGTACACAACAATAGTACCTTGCAAACAGTGCCACCCAATAATGATGGAAAAAACAAAACTCAGAGAACTAGGACCTGGGAGTGGTCTTTAATTTTACAAAGGTTAGTGGATAGAAGTCAGCCTGATAATGTGAAACATAATAGATGTTACTGCCATAGTTCCCACTGTGTATCAGGCAGGCCCTGTTATAAGCATTTCATATTTGTTCACTCATTTAATCCTCAGAATAAGCCTATGGAGGAGACATTCTCATGAATTTCATTTTACATATGAAGAAACCAAAGCATGGAGGTTCACCAACTTGTAAATGACAGAATTGAGATTTTTACTCCAGCTGTCTGGCTTAGAAGTCTTTGATCCTAACTATACTGCCCTCCAACAATGAATGCTCAAATTCAGCATGAGAGAAAGAGGCCACAGAAGGTGAGTGGGGAAGCTGGGACTGTTACTGTTGCTCTGCCATATAGTGTCTGGATGCTGATCTGAAGCCCGTGGGAACAGAGGCACAGAGAGGCATCTAGAATCAGAGAAGTCTAGATATGCCAACTGAAAACCAGCCCCAGTGGGCCAGGTCACTCTCAGCCAAGGGCAGGAGGAGTCAGCGTAGCCACTAGGGCAAAAACCAGTGTAGCCACCAGCTTCCTTTTCTGAAGCAGGGATAGGAAGGAGACTTCTTTATAGAGTTAAGACTAAACTACACTTTTCTCGCACACTGATTCATCAGGGACCACCCAGTAGATAGAGCCACCCAAAGACCACTGCTGTCTCATTGAAATTGGGAGTACATGTGAAGAAAGGATACATATTAGGACAATGAGAAAGTCTGATGTGCAACCTGTTGTGTGTGTAGGAAGTTGGGGTGGAGCAAGGAGTAGGGAAAACTAGAGAAAAGGTTTGGTCAAGACTGACAAAACCACAGCAGCTAACTGGCCCTGATGATAAGATTAGAGGGAAGCATCTGGAATCAAGTCGGTTTAAAGCTGTCTAAAGCTTCTGGTTGGGCTTCCTGCCACAGGAGAGCAGCACTGTCACCATGTCCTTCTCCAGACTAGATGTACAGGAAAGCCTCCAAACCCTTGCGGTTTTGCAGTGGATACCAGTCTATGTGGTTTTAGGTGAGTAAACCTTGAGGACTCAAGGCCAGGTACACTCATATGAGGAAAGCTCCAATGCCATCTTCTGGTGGGTCCTCTCCACCCTTTTACAGGAACAACTGGGCTAGGGTTCAAGGGCTAGGAATGAGGTTGTGGCAGTTCTGATTTATAGTTCATAGCCTTCTCAAGAGTTGTCCCTATGAACTAGCTGGAAAGAGTCATATTTAGAAAAACAGGCCAGAGGTGGTGGTGGCTTGGAGGGTTTGGTCTTACAAGTAATATATAAGGCAATTTTCTAGTATAAAAATATGGTGATGGAATTCTAGACAACTTGAAGGCTGTGTGAGTGATTCATTAGACAGAAAGTGCCAATTGCTATTTGGTGCACCCAGGACATAGCCACGGTCAGTGTTAAGTGAACAGGCTGATAGCACCATGCTATTCCAAGTGTTATTCCATTCCAACCAGAAGCCAGGGCTTTGTGGGCAATCGATTAGAGCTTAGAAACTTGATGAGTAGAAATAATGCCTTCATGAAGGATGGGACAGGTAGGAAACAATTAGTTCTAATCCACAGGGTGGTATATGACCTTCTAGTGCATAAGTGGTTAACTAGGGGACTGTCCACTAACGATTTGTGGTTAGCTTGGAAACTTTGAATTTGGTAGAAAGAAATGTGTCATAACTTTCATTCATCTCAGGTTGAGATGTAGCCTTTCCTTCAATCATTAATGTAGGTAATAAATCCCAGATGTGTTGGAAGCACCTGTGGCTTTGTCAGCAGCAGCCGTGGCAGAGATTTGCATTTCATATTGTATCTCTTACAGGCACATCAAGTTTTCATGTGCCCCAAACTACTTCAAAATTCCAGTAGTTATTGGAGCTGCTGTTAATCCTGGTTACTTAATGCATAGATGAAGAAACACATGTTACTATATAACATTGTGGGTAATACTGTGTTAGCTTTATTGGGCTTCTTTTGTGTGGCTCTGTACTTTATTGGTTGATTTAAGATTATTCAAGGAAAGGGGACTATACACGTCATCAGACTTGCAGCAGGGGCCCATGGCCACCAGAAGATGCAGCCTTCGTAAGCCTTATTAAAATAGAATCATCCCAAATTCATCATTGGCTTAATTTTAGCTGTGTTGAGAAAAGGAAGTCAAGGCTGCAGTACTGGCTCGCCCCTTCAATCCCAACACTCAGGAGGCTAAGCCAAGAGAATTACTGTGAATGAGGCCAGCCTGGGCTACAGAGTGAAGGCCCAACTTAAAAAAAAAGGAATTTATTTTGGGTGGAACTTTTCTATTCTTTCAAGTTTCATTCTCTTTGATTTTGCATTTTATCATAATTTCCCAATGAAACACCCTTTGATAAGTTCCATCCCTCATCTGGAAAAGTCAAAGGCACTTGGTACTGTATTAGCAGCCACCATTTCAAGTCTGGATTCCAAAAAGAGTGAGCAGCAAGGGGGAAAAAGAGAGCAGGGAAAAGAGATAGAGAGGAGAACTGTGAGCTGGGGTGGGACTCTGTGGTTGAGAACTTCCTAGCAGGTGTGAGGCCCTGGGTTCTATTCCAGTACCACCAGAAGAGAATGGGAGAGCTGTGAGTGGACCCTTGTAGATGCGGGGTCTCTCAAAGTGATCTTGGCATAGCACTTGCACATCAATGCTCAGACTCTTCTGGTTCTTCTGGACAGGTTTTCTCATTATTTCCTTTTTACTTCAAGAATATAATTTATTCTCAAATTTTCCCCTTTGTGCTTTTTTCCTCCTCAAAGGACATTGTTGCTGGGGAGGGATAGAAGGTATATCAGGCAAGAGTGTATTTGGGGGATCAAGAAGGTGAGTAATGTTTCCTCCTCTCTAAAGCTCATAGGCTTCCAGCCATCATGGAAGATGGGGAGGAGTTGAATGGGACTGTCAAGGACACATGATGGCACCATTGTGGGGCCTGTGAAAACACATGATAATAGATGGGAATTTTTTTCTCTGTACTTCTTAAAGTTTTGTTGTGATAAAATACCAAGTATGAAATGTATCATTTTAACCATTTTAATCATGCAGTTCAGTGGCATTAAGTAACTCACAAGGTTGTACAACCATGTCCAGAATTCCATGCCCACTAAACACCAGCTTCCTAATTTTCTCTCCCTCCAGGTGCTGGCAGCAACCATTCTGCTTTCTGCTGCCATGACATTACCTGTTCTAGGCAGTCACATAATATTCATCTTTTTGTCACCAGCATATTTCAAGTAGCATAAAGTAACAAAGTTCATCCACATGGTAGCCTGTCATGAGAATTTCCTTCCTTTTGTTTTCTCCTCGATTTATTTTTTTATTGTGATAATTTCTTACATGTAGTAAATGTATTTTGATCATATTTCCCTCCGATTGCCCTCTCTGCCTTCTACTCCTGCTGAACCTTTGCTGCTTCCCAACTACTTTCCTTGTTACTTTCCTATCTTTTTTGTGTGTGAACCACTGGGTATGATTATGGTTCCTTGTGGGAGCATGGCTGGGATTATTTATTGGAGGGAAAATTACCAGCGGCCTTACCACTGAAGAAAATGACTCCCTCTCTCCAAATAACCATAAAGAATAATCATATTATTTTGTATATATACACCAAATATTTTTGACAGAGTTCTAGCCTGGCCTGGCCTCAAACTTACTATGTAGTCAAAGATGTGACTGACCTTCTTACCCTGCCTACAACTCCCAAGTACTGGGGTTACACACTAACAAGACTGGTTTGTGTGGTACTGGGAATCAAACACATGAACATTCTTTGCACAAGCTAGTCAGGCATTCTACCAACTGATCTACACCCTCAGCCTGGAGACAATAAACACAGTCTATCCATTCATTCACTCATGGGTACTTGTCCTACTTGGCTATTAGGAATGATGCTGCTTTAAGATGAAATTGCTGGATCATATAGTAATTTTGTTTTGCAGTGTTTTGAGGAACTGCCGACTTGTTTTCCATGGTGGATGTACCATTTTACACTTCCCATAACAGTGCACAAAGGTTCCAATTTCCCCACATCTTTACCAACACTCTTAATTTCTTTTTTAAAACACTCTTATTTTCTAACCATCCTAATGGGTGTGAAATGATATATCATTGTGGTTTTGATTTGCATTTTCCAAATGATTAATGATCTTGACCATCTTTTCATATGTTCCTTGGCATTTGTCTTACTTCTTTGAAATATCACTCCATGTGTATAACAACATCTTTCTGTTCTTTCAGTGATTATGCCAAGAATTTCAAGAATTCTAGGCTTTGGCAATTATAAAACAACAGGTTTTGAGACCCATGGTGCTGCCTAATACATTAAAATTTCTTCTCCAAAAGGTATAGAGAAAATATCAGTTAGAAGTCTTTGGCTACCTTTGCTGAGTCTACAGCAATGAGTTAATTACAGGCTCTTTTCTCTCTACTAGCAAAAATAAACCAATTATTTATTCAATCATTGTACTTATTTATGTGCCAATGCTGTTCACACGTATACAAATCTCTATAATGTATGATAGTCTGGAGTAAGTTTAAAAAAGAGTCATGACAAAGGGTTCTGATGACGTCAGACAAAGAAAATATCCCAGCAGTTCAAGGAGTTCAGAGGAGGCTAGAAAGGGAAGCAGATCTTCACAGTGAACAGGTCATGAGTTCTGGGATGCATCAGACTAGGATTCCAATGAGCTGTGTGACTTAGGACAAGTACTGGAGTCCCTCTAAACCTTCCTGTCACCATCCTCTCAACCTGGTCCACAAGAAATGCTCTGCACAGAAAAGTGTACCTCCCTGCCTCCCTCCTTTGATTTCCTACAGTTTTCTGGATTCCTGCTGTGTGCTGTAAGCAGCCTGGTTGCTTCTTGAATAATGTTAAGAATCAGAGCCCATATTGACCATTATTGGATGTGATAGGGGAGGAAATAGAAATTTTAGGGGAAAGTGGTATTGGGTAGGGGGATAGTCAGTCACAGATCCCTGGCCCCCTGTGAGCAAGCCTGTCTCACCGGCCAGCAGGAGACAGGCTCCATGGGAAAAGATGAATGCACAGCTAGAGCCTCACATACACTTGCAGCTGGAAGATGTGTCTGAGCAAATTTCGAAACTTTATTTTAGTATCCAACCTTATATACAATCCAAGGCTGCATTGTATCACAAGGGGGCTCAGCAGGCAGGAACAAAACCACGGAAACTCAGCCAGCAGGAGTAAAACCTATTAGCACTTATAAACAGGATTTAGGGCTCTCAGCCATCCCCCTGTCTCCTGGGGGGCACAGGTGTGCTAGGAACAAAGAGCATGAGCTACCATGCTCTGGGCTCTCATCCGGCTGCACATTACATTCTAAAACTTAGCCTCACAGATATTCAGCCAGGCTGGGACCCAACAAAGTGGGAGCAAAAAGACAAAGGGATAAGTAGGAGGGAGGAAATGTGAAGAAAGGAGGAGAAGATGTGTTGAAAAAGATGAGGAATACAAACATTCATGATCCCTAGAACTAGGAACTCTGGCAGCTCTCTGAAGGCCAGTTTCCTTTCAGGGGAAAAACTGCTCTCCATGGGTGTCTTTCCAGCTTGGACCACCATCTCCCTGACCTCCCTGGCAAATTCCTCTTTCCTGATATTCTAGTTTTTAGTCTCCACTCTCTTGACTTTACTGCCTGTTCCTGTGGGCTCATTTCTTTTATCCTTTCTTGTCTTTTATCTTCTATTTTTAAAATATTTTTATTTATTTATTTTCCAGGAGAGGATGGGAGAGAGTGAGTGCACCAGCACCTCTTGCCACTGCAAATGAACTCGAAGATGCATGTGCCACGTTGGGTATCTGGCTTTATGTGGATGCTGAGGAATTGAATCCAGGCTGGCAGGATTTATAAACAAGTATCATTAACTGCTAAGTCATCTCCCCAGCCCTTCTTCTTCAGCCCTAGGAGCATTTCAAAAGCAATTTAGGGCGGGCTGGAGATATGGCTTAGTGGTTAAAGCCACCTACTTGAAAAGCCTGATAGTCCAGGTTCAATTTCCCATTACCTACATAAATCCAGACAGACAAACTGGCATGTGTGTCTGAAGTTCATATGCAGTGGCAGGAAGCCCTGGTGTGCCCATACTCATTCTCTCTGTAACTGCATCTTTCTTTCTGTCTCTATCTCTTACAAATAAATAAATAAAATAGTTTTAAAAGATAACTTTGGTTATATCACTTTATGTTCAAAACTAGCGGTTTCTGATGGCCTGCTTGAGGATGCACTGAAGGACCTCTCTACTCACTCTGGCTCTAACCCCCTATCAGTCTATGTCACTTACGAAGCATGTTTTCCAGACAATGTGCTCACAGAGAAAACATAGGAAATGCATCTCCCACTCTGTCACCTCTAGCTCTGACTAGTTCCTCCACTGGAAAGATGTCATGGAGCTTCTCCTAGACTGTCCAAGTACAGTCTATCCTTGGGCATACTGCCCCTGCCACATCTTGTCTTCACTGTTTTCGAAACTGTGCCACCTTTGCAGGAGTAGAGCACCTTGAAGGACAAGCTATATAGCATCCCTTACATTTTTTCCAAAATAACACAGTGTCCAATTTTAGTTATAAGATGTTGAGATACAGTTATATAGTTATAACTTATAGTTACAAGAGGCAGAGGATATAGAATTTGAATTAGCTTTCAAGCAAGAAGGAGGAAAATTTCGTTTTCCACTATGACATCATGGAAAATCATTTAAGTTACAAAACATAACATCTAAATTAATACCAGCCAGGCATAGTGACTCAAGCCTGCAATCCCAGCACTTAAGCAACTAAGGCAGAAGGATTGCCATGACTCTGAGTACAGCCTGGGCTACATAGTGAATTCTAGGCTAGCCAGACTACACAGTAAGACTCAGTCACAAAAAAACAAGCAAACAAAAAAATTGTGATCCACGAAAATAAGCTCTTAATGTACATGGTAATTAACCAAAACCTACTCCCTTTCCTCCATTAAATTGTTGCTCTCCAGAACTTTACTTGGTGTAGGCCTCAGTCTGTCCCCTCTATACAATAAGCTACACTTTAACAGGAACCATTTCTTATTACTGTGCTTTTCACAGAACCAAGCTTTACACTAAATTGTTAATCGTTCTACATTTCTCTTCCTCAACAGATTCTTTTAAGTACATCCCTTATTCTTTTCTTCCTCTCCCATAGACATTCTTTTTTATGTGTGGGCTTGCCTTCTTCCTCTGATTTTTGGTACAACAAAAAATAGAATGTAGTCTTGGTGTCAGACAGATCAGTCCAGCCACTTACTGGATATAAGATTTTGCACGTGTCTGTATTATTTTCTATGTGACCTTGAGCAAATAAGTTGTTTGCCCTCCACCATAGTAGAAACAAATCATATTGCCTGGCTTTCAAGGCCATTCTAAAGACCAACAAGGTGCGAAACCCCTGAATAGATGTTAATTTTCTTCTTTTCTAGAATAAAAACTAAAATACTCAGAGCCCAACTTCTCCATCTGTCTTATTTTATTTTCTGTTGCTAAAGTAGAATTCTGCAGTCTGAGCAATTGATACAGTATTTTGCCTAGAGTTCTGAGGCTGGAATACTTGATATCAAACCAGCAGAATCTGGAGAGGTGTTCTTCCTGTGTTATCCGCTGGCAGAAAGTGAAAGGGTGAAAGAGTGTGTGTAAGACAGAGGAGCAAGAGGGTAAAACTTACCTTTCTCAGAAACCCACTCTGGGGTACCATCTTTAATCTACAGTAAAAGTCCCATCTCTCAAGATTTTAGCATTGATTTCCAACACCTGAACTTTGGGGCACATGTTCAAACCATTGTACCATCTCTTAAGACTGTCAGCCTTGCCAGTTGATCCACAAAAGCATGACAGCCACTTCCAAGACAAGCAACATTCTGATTTTATTGTACTTTCATGTAGAATGGCAATAAAGAGGTCCTACGAAGTTAAGCAGATTTGATGCATTCCTTTTGGCTTTGTCGAGACATCTTTTACTATGTCTTCTCTATCATTCTTATTTCAAATTAACTGCATTGGGCTAAAAATTCTCTATCTCCATGAAATATATTTTCTTTTGTTTTTATGGTTTTAGGCAGTGTCTCACTGTGGTCCAAGTTGGCCTTGATTTACTATCTTTCTACCTCAACCTCCTAAGTCCTGGATGATAGATATAGGTCGTTATGTATGACTTCCATGACATCTTTGACATTGGTTTGAAAAACAGTAACATAGTTCAGATTTCCCATTCTTCCTTCTGAATCACTGAATCTCTTTCCTAATCTTCCTGCCTACTATTTTTCCTGTTCCCATTGTTCTCCCAAACTGTATTCCTGAAACAGAAAGGAACGTAGAATTCCTCTATTTAGTACCCTCTACTCACTCATTCCCTTTATCATCAGGACTTGTCTCTCCAGCTCCCATCCCATCTTCGTCTCATTCATGGCTTTCCCATGCAACCAGTACTTCAGCAGTTTAGGGTGTTACTCAGAGGACTTGAATGTTACCATCATCAGGACAAACTCTTTCTTGTTCAAGCTCTTTCTTATTCACAGAAGACCTTTCTTCCATTGATCCATTGTTCCAAATCTTATGCATTTTCACTTGAAATATTCAGCTGGAAAGTTTACCTTCCACATAAAGTTTAAAGTTTCTGGAAAGCACAAACTTTGTTTTCTACATGCATTTATAAGAGTTAATATGCAAAATCATTTAAAATAGCTCTAGACATGCAATAGAAACTTAACAAATGTTACCTCTTTCCCACCAAGTCTTGGAGTGAAGATACATGACCTCCTTGAGTACCAATTTCTTCATCTGTAAAGTAGGGATGATAAAGTCACTACCAACTAAGGCTGTGAGGGGACTAAATGAAATAATGTACATTAAAGGCTAAAGGCTAAACAGAGTGCTATTTCATAAGAAACGTCCAGTGCACAGGATCTGTTATGGTCAGTTTTCTAGCAGCTGCTCAGAAAGAACCCAAACAAAATTGGCTTGTGGAGGAATGGGTTTATTAGGCTTACGGACTCGAGGGGAGACTCCATCCTGGCAGGGAAAATGATGGCATGAGCAGAGGGGTGGACATCACCTCCGCCACAGCACTGCAAACAGTGGCAGGAAGGTGTGCCAAATACTGGCAAGGGGAAGCTGGCTTATAACCCCTTAAGCCTGCCCCCAACAACACAGCTCCAGTGAGGTTTTAATTCCCAAACTGTCATCATCTGGGGATAGATCATTTAGAATACATTCATTTGTTTGTGGGGGACACCTTGATCAAACCATGACACCAGTCATCTGGGAAATGCAAATCAGAACCACAGTGAGCTATATC
>PVHP010007572.1:0-37141 GCA_004024765.1 Zapus hudsonius
TCTCACCTTTAATGATGGTAATTTCCTTAACAATTGCAGCTTAAGTGGTCTAAAATAAGTCTCTGTGCCAGTAACTGTAAACTTGCTTATATTGTTTTCTGGGTCAATTTTGTACTTTTCTACTTTCTGTTCATATTTCCAGCAAGCATTCCACTGTATTACTTTTAAATTCAATCTTTTTTCAAATTCTGAGGACATGAGCAGAACACTTCAAGCTTTTCCATCAGTAGCCCAGATCCAACAAAATGATTTCCTTCCCCTTTTCAAGATCATAAATCAAGCCTTCATAGTCCATAATTCTCTGCATGTAGGATTTTTAAACTCTCACCGGAATAGCCTAACAAGATTTGCTTACAGCATTGCAAGGCTTCTCCAATACAAAGTATCAAATCCTTCTCTATTTCTCCCGCAAAAGTGTTCCAAAGACCAAAAACCACATGGTCAGTTTCATCACTGAACCAACCCTTCACTCCTAATGAAGGGACAAATCCAGCTCCATGGACACTACCCAAAGTGCCTGGGGAAATGTTTGACACATCGGAAGGATCCTATCTCTGATAAGCCACTTGGAAAAAGAGCTTAACATCTAGCCCAATCAATATTTATATGGTCACCTATTGTTGATAGACTACTGTCTAGGAAGTCCCAGACCTAGGAAAAACTATATCTGTAAAGTCCATATCACACCAAAAGTCTTTAAATACCCTCCTAAAAGCTTCTCACAGTGGACATGACTTCACACTCGGGAGAAGTCTGTCCCCTCATTGTTGAATAAAGGCAATCCCTTGTCTGAGTTAGCTTGAGTCCAGTGTACTTTCCATCCTACTTTCCTTACACCTGATACCAATTTTTTTTGTAGCAGATACCTTCTCATTGCTGGGACAAAACACCAGACCTGAAGCAATTTATAGGAGGAAAGGATTTATTTCAGGCTTATGGTTTTGAGGAGAAGCTTCAACATGGTTGAGGAAGCTGGCTCATTAAATCACACATCAACAGCAGAGGGAAAAGAGTAATAAAAAGCTGACTCTGAATGCATGGTACACTAGACTCAGATCCCAAGTCCATCCCCAGAAACACTCCTCCTTTAGTCTGGCCCCACCTCCCAAATGCTCCATCAGTTTAGGATTAAGCAGGAAGCTTCATCCAAAATACCTGACTCTATGTGAGACATTTGCATTCAAACCACCACACATACCTAATATTGTAGCGAGTCATTAAGATTTCCCAAAGAAAAGAGTCTTTCTAAGACTAAGGAGTTTTGTAAATTCATAAATGAAGTAAAATTGAGAAATAGTTCATCTGTGTTTAGTCACTTAAGGCTTGAAAATAAACAAAAGCAGATATACAGTGAAGTATGCTTTATAATAACCAAAAAATCTCATGTCTACATCTTGATGGTCATATGACTTCAAGAACATTTCTGAGTTTTCTTCCTTCATTTGTTAAATGCAAACTATGAAAAATATTTCAACACCTACTTTTTAAAACGCACTTAAAATAAGTACTTACTATTCTATCTATTTAATTCTGAGTAATAGAATATATATTTGCCAATATATTTCATTTAAATTTCTATTAGGTTGCATTAGACATTTGTTTAATTTTATCGTAGGAAACAGGAGTGAATAGAGAGTTTTACTCTGTATCTTAGAACATGTGGTCTAAACCCTGTTTCTACTATCTGTGGACCACATGATTTTTCCCACTGTCATAAAAGATCAGTGTGCTTCCTTACAGTGAAAAAATCATGGTCATATGTTCCATAAGGCAATAAAGTACAAACGAAATATTAGAGACTGGGAAAGGATAGGACTTCTATATTATTGCTTTGACATTATACAAAAATCACATGTACTATAGTCAATATTTTCTGAAGTGTGTTGTGAAGAACACAAATTTTGTAAGAAAAATAACAGAAACTACTTTTATAGGAGGCTTTATGCTCAAATATGTTTGGAAAATTCATGGTAAACAAAGTGAATTATTACCTCAGGACCTCTCAGAACCTCTAATAGGCTGAGATAAATCTCCAGAAAGGCAAAATTCACTCAATATATTCCTAAAAATTATTTAACTTCATACTTTTCAAATTGTGTTATGCAAAATTTTTCGGAACCTTATTCTATAGAATTGATAGGCCTGAAGTTTAAATCCTCAGATAAAACCAGATCTGTATATACAACAATATTACCACACATTGTTTTCCATATGCCAAGAATTGAAATGAATATTTAAAGCATTGTAAACTGAATATAAATATGATTTAAACTTTTTGACAATTATTTGAATTCCATACCTCCTCATTTTATAAGGAAGGGAAATAAAAAGATAAAATGTAGAGCCATCTTTGATGAGTAACCACAACACTGTCCATGAGCAATGGAAAACAGCAGTGCCCTGGGTACATTACATTGAGATAAAGATTCATCTTTGAAGCATACGGACTCAATATTTTGAATATCCACTTGAAAGTAACCTGATGAAGAAGAGTTTCAAGAGTTCACATTTTCTAAAAAATTGAATTTTACTTCAAACCAGTTTGCTCTTTTCTACCTCAAGTCACTTAAGGACAGTTTTGTGATTAATGAAGTGGAATGAGTTAATATGACCCTCTCTCCTAAAGCATGCCAAACTTGACACAACATCTAAAGGATGGTTCAGTCATATCTGAAATACATTGAATAAAGGCAAGGAATATAGAATTAGGAGCTCTGGAGATGGATCAGTGGGTAGAAGTCCTTGCTTTGCATTCATGAGGAACTGAATTAGAATCCCAGTACCCACATAAGAAGTTGGGTGAGTCCATGCACACCTATATAGCTCTGGCTCTGAGGTGGGGGCTTGGGGATTTCCTGGTCACTCAGACTGACTGTAAAAGAGAGTAGCTCCAGGTTCACTGAGAGACTCCATCTAAATGAAACAACAGAGGAGAACACCCTCTGGGCTCTGCATGTGTCACACGTGCACATGCACAGGCGCATGCGAGCAGATGCCCACACACACACACACAAAAATAATAATAATAATAATTTTTAAAGTGTAAGACTGATCCACACTTGCCATCAGTCTCGATTAGGAGTTTTCAGATTAAAAGGGAAAATACTTTCTTTGAATAATATTTGCAAAGTGGTCAATGGGTGAAAAAGAAAGAAACAGCCTATGTTCAGGAAACAAGAGAACAGGAATGGAGAAGCTATCTAATGGTCTTCTCTCCTGCCAACTTCTCTAGCCCCTGGAAGTCATGAGTGAACCTCCATGTCTCCTTGAGCATTGTCTGTGAAAGTAACCTATTCTTCATCATTTAGGCTGACACCAGAATACTGAGCACAAACACATATAAGGCCATGAAGAAATAACTCTATTACTGAAACTGACCTCAATAATCAAGAAATCTAATATCCACCAATTTTCTGAATGAGAGAATAAGCCCAAAAAATGTTATTGACTTGGCCAAGATCACATTGTTCATCAATAGCAGAGTCAGAAAACTGCCTCCCGGATCCAATCTGATCCTCTCCTTCATGTACTTCACTCTCTTGAGAGGGGATATATAAAATATGTTTTAAAATTACAAGACTATTTCTTCAGCTTTCATCATTCATATAATTTCTTCAGTGAGCCAATTCAGCAGTGTGTGCATGTGATGCACCTAAGCCCCCTGCCGGGGCTCTGTCATTCCTCTACCCTGCTAAGGGCTGAGGAGGTATCTGTGTATCCCCCACCACAAGCCCTCCAGAGGGACATCACTGCTCAGCTCTATCCCTTTTCCTGTCCAGAGCACGTGCTGAACAGCGACATCACACAGAAGCTCCTTCCAGGCTCCGGATGTTTACCCTCCTCACAAAGATTTCCCAAAATGAAGGTAATAGTAATTTAACACTCTCCGTTTACTCCAGAATGACCCCAGTAATTCGTAAACTTTACTGATAATAGAGACACTTCGATGAGAACATTTCCCTTTTCATGTGTCATATTGTAAGATAGTTATGAATATACCCATGGAGATTCTCATTATTTCTTCTATTCTCATCATGCATTTTTTTCCCTTGAAGATCCTTCTGAGAGGCCAATAAAGATGCCCAGCCTACAGGAAGATAACAACGGCCCTTGTAAAGGCATGACATGAACTTAAATTCTAGGAAAAATTACACAGCAACTTAATGTTTCCATATCTCCTTAGCTCTGGACACAAGGTAATGATGGGGAAACTAGAGGCATGGTATGGCCAGGCTCACATGTAAAACAAAGTGCTCTGTAACAAGAAAGGAATCAATGTCCAGAGCCAGTGCAATGAAGGGGCGGGAGTTCAAGGACAGAGATGAACAGCAGGAGCCAAGAGCTTGACTCCACAGAATGTTAGGTTCTCAGATCTGTGTGGCAATGGGAGCCGAGGCCTTCTCTTCTTGGGAAAGTCAGGTTTTGCTCTTTTTGGGAGGAGGCCAATTAAAGACTTCTGCCCATGTGTGTACTGTGCACATGGTGAGGTATAGGCATGTGGACCTGGCAGGCCTTGAACTGAATCAGCCCTCCTAGGATGCTGTTTGTGTTTTTCTTCATCATTTTCAGAATAAAAGTTACTATTTAATGAAAAGTTTTCGATGAAGATTGTGGTGGTTTGAATGTGAAATGTCCCCCATAGTCCCATACTTGTTCTAGCCGAGCCTTTGGAAGAAGGAGCTTTGCTAGAGGAGGCATTTTCTTGGAGACAGGCCTTGGGATTTTATCACCCACGCCCCCTTGCTAGTTCTAGAAGCTTCCTCCCAGCTGATGGGACTAGATATGTTGCTCAATTGTGCTGTCATACAGTCCCTCCATGTTGAAACTTCCCCGTGAAACTGTAAGCCAGAAATAAACCCATTCCATCCATAAAATGCTTCTGTTTTTGTTGTTTGCTGGTGTGTTTTTTTCTTTCTATCAACAAGAGGGTAACTGCAACAGAGACCTTCAATGGAGGCCTTTGCCAGAGAAAAAGGCCAAGAGAAGACGAGAAAAAAGAAACAGAAATAATGGGCTAGATTGAGGTCCTGTCTCAAACTAAGACAAAAGCAAACAAATAAATAAATCAACACACAAGAAAAAGCAGTAAGTTATCAAAAGTACTGAAATATACTTGAAAAAAGGCAAAGTTATATGGAAAGACAAATGGGAATTAATGTTGGCAGAGCTATGGTAATTTTTCTCCTTCAACCTGTTCTTGACTACAAAAGCTATAGCTGAAAAATTGGGAAACTGCAAAGATTTTTGGTAATTCCATGCAGCTGGAGACACAATCAGTAGTCAGAGATCTATAAGGAGTTGAGTCTCTCAGCTGGGATACCCTAAATAATGATGAACTGAGAGTACACCAACCCACACAAACATCCTCAAAACCCAGTACTGTGCCCTCTCCATATATACAAAGTGTCTAGCAGAAGAGTTTCCCTGTTGGCATAAAGATAAACCTCCTACTTTAACATGATATAACAAGAATACATATCATACTGAAAGTGAGTAAGAGGTCTAGTTCACCTATTGGAAAGAAAAGTCAGTTGTGAGGCTGGGGAGATAGCTCAGTGGTTAAAGAACTTGGTTTCAAAGTCTGCTGGCCTAGGTTTTATTCACTAGTATCTACATAAAGTCAGATACACAAAGTGGCACATGCATCTAGGGTCCATTTGCGCTTGCAAAAGGCCTTGGCACGCCCATGAACACTCTCTCTCTCTCTCTCTCTCTCTCTCTCTCTCTCTCTCTCTCTCTCTCTCTCTCTCTCTCTCTCTCTCTCTCTCTCTCCCTGTCTCACAAATAAATAAAATTTAATGAAAAAAAGATATTTATAGTAATAAAACTAAATAAGAGGAAATGAAATTAAAATAATTTTGCAGTGACTCTTGAAATGTTTAATCTCTAAAAAACTCTAAGATGATCCTTATGTGTGTGTGTGTATATTCTGAATATAAAAAGTTGGAAAAAGTTTTATAACTGATGATAAAGTCATAATTAAAAATTATGCTAACTGTTAAATCTATATCATAATTACATACCAATTTAAAATTATATTTTCACAAGTTGATGGTAGATGAAAGAAAAATAGTCTTTAAAATTACCTAAAGTTGAACTTTATTATATATGCAGATATGTATCCTAGAGAAGATAGAAAAACACACTCAAATAATAGTCATCTCTGATAAAGTTTATTCATATATTCTTTTATTCCAATATGTCATGGTTGTACATTCTGTCATTAACAAAAACAAATCATCATATAAATGGCTGAGCTCTTGAGAGATGGTTCCCATAAAGGTTAGAGTCCTCAGTCACTCTCTCATTAAGTAATCAATAAGTATTCTATATGAATACAGACCCATCATATACAAGCTCAAAACCATATTCAGTGGTTTTTGTTTTTGCCACCAGGCAGTTGTATGAGTGATAGTCACCTGTCTCTCTGCACCTGGAGGAAACTATGCTTTAGGAGGCATTCTGATGATACTCTTTTGTGTTGATCATGGAATACCTTCAGATTCACATACTGTAATCCACCAGGCCCCCAGCAGAATGATTCTTAAAGAATCAGGCTTCTAGTTTGAGATAAATGTTTGCATACTATAGCGTTCTAACTTTTACCCTTTTCTCAGTCTAGAATCTTATGATCATAAAAACCATTTGATCCAACAACTCATGGTACATGGAGCACAATTCGAAGTGTGGACTCCTTCTACTCCATACACTGCCCCTGCCCTCTCTGAACTTATCAAAGTCTGCTCTACTTATACTTGGTGTTGGAAATGTTACAATCATCCTGGTGGACAACTTTTGGAACAACTGATAAGTACCTACTAGTAAGGTGAAGTGGAGCCAAACCATGCTTTCTTCATACAAATCTTATACTCTAGACAAAGAACTTACAGTGTGTTGGAAAGAAGTTTGCAGAGGAAAGGGTAATGAAGAGATTTGTAGCGTGAATCAGTGAAGGTTGACTTAATCACAGTTCAAAGATGCTAAATATATTTAGACTTAAATTAGTGATTAGTTAGCCCATGGAATTTTCCACGTATAAATCCAGAGAGGTCTCTGTAAAAATATATGTGTTTTGTTTATACTTATTTGTCTCCACAAATTTGTTCTATACTTATAATTGAAATTTAGATAAATTCTAATCCAATGAATTCAATTCAGTGAAATGTACATGAGATTTTCAGTACAGGGAAAATTATGTCATGTATGGTGAGAATAAGCTTTGTAGATATGTGCCTATTTTTCTACGCAGAGTGGGCTACATTCCAAGTACCATCAAATTTTATTTACCATTTTAGGAGAATCATAGCAAAATATCTCCTTGCTGATTTTTGTTAAATAAAATTGGCTTTATGTTTTATACCAAATAAATTAAATAAAGTGAATTAAAGAGCTCTTGGTATAAATCCACTATTTTAATAAATGCCAAGCAGCAGCATTGGGTTTATTCCAGGAGACTTACTGTGATAGTAGAAAGCCTTCTCCAACTATTCCAGAATGTTGTTTTAAAAGCCTCAGAATTAAAATTAAAACAAATGTCTTAAGCCTTTTGAAAACTCTGTCCCAGAAAATAAAAGCCAAGTGTCTGTTCTCCAGAGCATTACAGGGAAGTACGTTTGGCTGAGCTGGAAATATCTTCTTAATGTAAGTGTCTAGAAAAAAAAATGATTGAACAATACTAAATAATCCTCCTCTGAAGATTAAGAAAACAAATTCAGGGTTATTTAATCAGCAGTGTCCATTCTAAAAGAGATAATGGTCTTATACACTTAAAAACATCATGCATTACTTATTTAAAATATAATTTGGCATATGTAGCTTTATGAATAAGTAAAAATAATCCTCCAGTTCTCTTTGAAAATCCTTTTAGTAGAACAAATCAAAGCAATACATGACCCATCTCAACCAACAAGGACTTTCATTAGCTTCTGAGCAAGTGTCATGGTTCAGGGAAGGAAAGCCAGACAAACAGTGTTTTCTATTGACTGAGTTCCAGATATTAGGTATATATAAATGTCAGGCTTGTGTTAAAAGATAAACATAATTAAAATAAAAAATGTTCTGTGTACATCAATAATGAAGCTTCCAAGGTTGTCAGAAATTTCTCCTATTGTATACTTTAATGCCATTTATATTTGGATCTTAAATACATTTGATAAACTGACTGAAAAGTTCTAAATAATTGCAATTAAGTTTTTCCAACTCAAATATTCATGGTAAGGATTTGGACTGAGAAATTCAAAAGGATGTTCCACTCTCTGGAGAGGAATGCTTTGTAGCTTTATTGGTGACAAACAGAAATATTAGGGCCCCTCCCACATGGTCCCAATGAAACCATTGATGTCAACTGGAGATAGAACACCCTTCACATTGTGCATTGCATTGATATGTCGAGGCTAGTAAAATATGAAATTTTTCTTGTCCATATTGGGAGCTGTGATATTATTATAATGTTTTTAAGAAACTCTAGATAGTGACAATCTCAACAAAGAAATGACTAGTGATTGTAACTCTGCCACTGTGACTGGCTGTTTTTGCTCCAGTTCCACCTCAGTCTGTGGTTCGGATGCCAAAGCAAATATGACCCTGTCTCCACTGCTCAGACACCTGCTTGATTAAGCCACAATGGCTTATCTGGATGCAGATAGAAAGCTTTTAGAAAGAGGAACATAGGATATTACTCACATGGTTTTTCTCTTGACTCTCAAACAGTAAAATGGAAAATCAACTTTGTAGTTTTGTTTAGAGAGGGCCATTTAAAAGGCGAGTTATTTAAGCTCCCAGCACAGGAAGCTCCATTTGGCTCTTTTCTTTTCCTCTTTCTGATTTTTCCATGAAATGGGGATAATTGTAGGAAGCCGGAAATAATGGTAGAGAACGTCATAGGTATCTGATTTTAAAATGTGTGGTAAGTATAGCATTTTTTTTCAAACAAAATCTTCAGCAAAGCTCCAATGTATAACAACAGTTAATTGTCCTGCTCTTTATTTCTGAAGAAGATTTAGAGAATTCAGCTCCCCTGGAAATCCAGCCCCTCTTCTCCCTTCTGCAGAATCTCAGATTTGGATAGAAATCAAATTTAAAATCATTATTGTGAATGATAAAATTACAATAGACTAGGAGGATGACTGAATGATTGATGGCTGAAAGTAAATACAAAGTATTTTCTGAGTAAATAAGGATTATTCATGACAGATAAACACTTTTACACAAAATATATGCATGTACAGGAATTCTAGGCCAAAGGGCTGTTTTTTGATTAAGCTAGAAATAAATTAACAACAAACATTATAAGTTATATATGGTTAATTATAGAAAAATAAATGATGAAAATAAATTATTAGCTTCTTTACTAGTTAACTCAATAACTTAAGAGATCAAATTCAGCATCACTTTGAAACTACTTTGAGGACTACAGAGTTTGCTCAGTGGTTAAGACACATGCCTGCAAAGCCTAACAACTCTGGTTCAATTCCCCATCACCCACCTAAGGCTAGATGAACAAAATGGCACATGCATCTGGAGTTCATTTGCCCTGGTGACTAGAGGCCCTGGTGCACTCATTCTCTCCCTTTCTCTCTCTTTCTCCTTCTGATTGCCAATAAATAAATTTTTAAAACATGCATTGTAATTTTGGATATTTAAATGTTTGGAAATAAGTAGACAGAAAAAAAGTTGAAGGCTTTACTATTTCAAGTATTGTGTCAATAGGTTACTAAAAGATAAACTACGATGATAAAAGTAATATTTGTTAACCAAAAAATCATAGAAGCATTTATTTTGAATATTTGTTATGAAAAATAACTTCTTTCACCATTCAGAAAAAATATTTGTGTGAAATGGATTATATTAATGGAATTAATGTCATTAAATTTTGGTAAGTATCTATCCATTAGTTCATGTATATACATCTTAATAGGATTAATTTTTTAAAAAAATAGGATAGCAAAAAAACTCTATTCTCCAGTAGCCATTCTCGGTTTTTCCATGGTCTTCCAACTGTACTTTGGAGCACAAAACCATTTAGCTATAAGAGTTTTCCTGTTCTTAGAGTCAATGACATGTTTAGGCCATAGGGAAACAAACAAACAAACAAACAAAACATTCAACTTCTAGACAGTTTTTAAACACATGGTTGCCAAAGCTCTGTGTCCATTCTTGCTCTCTTGGTCGTTGCCAGGAACAATGGCTGTAACAATATGTTGGACATAAAGGCAGAAGGTAATATAGCCAACTGGTCAACCAGAGTTCTTGGAGACCCCCCCCCACACACACATGTTCCATAAGAGAAAATCATTATTGTATATCATTCAAAGTTCTATATTTTGAATTTTCTCTGTGATGATTCTTCAGGGAAAGTGTTGATTAATAAAAAAACAGTCTCTTATATTGTATAGTAACCCATTCATAACACTATTGATTCTACTGAAAAAAAGAAAGGGAGGTCTTTAGAGACCCTCCCCCCAAAATATTGATGGCAAAGAATCTGTGTCCTCAATAGTCATTCATTAAATGATGTTGTAGTGGATATTATAGGAAAATGCTGACGACTTTATTTTAGTTATTCCTGTATGCTTTTAGGATTTCCAGTATGAAAGAAAAGATGGAGGATTTCCAGTATGAAAGTCGAAATGGAAAGTTGTCTCTTTGCCAAGGGAATCCATTTCTGACAAAGTTGGAAAGTTTGATGACCAAAGTTGACACCTCTTGTAATAGAGAAATACTGTGCTGGCGTGTTTCAGATAACTACCAGAAGACAAGACTAGCTTGATATCCAAGTCTCTCATTTGTGTTTTTAGGAAACATTGGGAACTCCACTCAGCCTCTAAGATGGTTACTGCTTCATTTTCTTCTCACAATAGCCTCTGTTACCAGAGAGATCCTTTTAGTGCTAACACAAAAACAGAAAATGGCTAGGTGTAAATAATTTTTCAGGTTTAAGGACTATTTATGAGAGACCATCAAGTCAACTATGTTTTGTTTTTTTGAAGCAGTGTTTCACTGTATCTCAGTCTCTTCACAAATTCACATGGATTCTGCTACCTCATCCTCCCAGTGCTGGGATTATAGGTATGAACTTCCATTCCCTGCCTAAGTAAAATAATTTTTACATGAGCTGTTTGGCAAACAAAGAGAAAAGTCATTTTTGAGGGCATGAATATAAAGAAGTTAGTGAACAAAAGGAAGACTTTTTTCCTTCAAGCAAGCTGCTAGCTTCCAAACATATATCAGCAAGTCAGCTAGAAGTAGGTAGAAATTAAACACTCCAAACAAATCATCTCCTACAAAGCCCATTTCAGCTTTGGAGATGAAGAAGAATACACAAAGAACAACTCTGAAAGCTCTGCAGACCTCAAATATCATCAAGGGTAACAGCCAAGTGTGCTGCTCAAGGGGACCAGGTGAAGAGTGTGCCATCGGAGTTCTCCTTGATTTCTAACATTAAACCAGTTAGAAAAAAATCATTTGAATTTTGAATTAAACATTTTGCTTTATCCACTTTTGCCTCCTCAAGCTTTACACATCGAGCACACAGATTAGAAAGCATGCTAACCTCAGTAGTTGGTCCAAACTGGTGTCTGCCAGTTCAAAGTTGTGAGCATCTACTTGAGATATTTAATGATTTTTTTTACTGATTTTTAGAACATATCAATATAATTTTTCCTTCCACTTGACATAGCCTATTTAATTATACAATTCTGAATTTCAAATGATAAGACTTGCTCAGTATGTTGTTTTTAAATTTCATAGGAAACCACAGGTACAGATGGTCCATTAACAGCAATAAAAGGCAAATTAAAATTATGCAAAACCCTTTGGAAAGCAATTCATTCCATGGCTATTTCAAGAAAAGTGTCTGCTGAAAATCTAATAGGATCAGACATCCTGCTGATACAAGTCATCCTAAAAGAAATGTTGTATCATCGGAATTATCTGTGCTTGGCAAGAAAGTCAGCCTGCCTAATTGATTGTAATGAACAGTGGCCGTGATTAGGATTCTAACCTGTCAGGTTTGGGTCCTAATTTCCTTATATAATTTGTTGGATGCTAGCATGCAAAACTATAAATTTCTGAATCATGTACCAACTATCTACTGACTCTTGATATGACAGAAATCTGTTTTAAAATCATTATGTATATGAATATTTCTGTAGGAGCTGTTTGACTATTATGATGAATAACGTCTAATTTCTATATTGTGTTAATATTATGAAGTTCTGTTAATTAATACCAAATCTTGACATTATTGAAAAGGCTAACAATATCTATGTGAAAATAACCTCATACATGTTAAATTCTAAGAAAATATTATTGTTGTACATGTAGAGTGAGAAGAAAGGATGTTTCATAAGCTGGACTTTTAAGATGCCATGCCACAAACTGCCTGTTGAAGTGTCTTAGAGGTGAGAGGAATGATCTAAGGAAAACTTGCATCAATAGGATAAAGAATAATAACAATAAATTTCCAAAGAGGAATAGAAAGGAGACATTGAAAAGAAGACAGATAAAGACCTAGCGAAAAAATAAAGATGCATATACAAAAAAGGATAGTTGAAAGCAGATTAAGAAAGCCTTCTTCACCTATGGTTGGTCCTCATATAAGCATGGAAAAGAAACATTTCTGAAATAAAATATATCCTATTGATTAGCCCAACTCTGATCTTACGTCCCTGAGTGAAGGATGAGGGTAAAGAAATTAGTCAGCAGATACAGAGATCTCATTCAGTGAGAATTTATTTTGAAAATAGAAGGAGCAGAGACACTTTAAGCAAGAAGCACATTCGGATTACATTTAACAACAAAAATAGCAGATTACCTCCAAATTTCTGGAGCATGTTTGGTAATTGTGATACAAATAATTTGTGTGTGTGTGTGTGTGTGTGTGTGTGTGTGTGAGAGAGAGAGAGAGAGAGAGAGAGAGAGAGAGAGAGAGCACACCCCATCCTCATCAGGTGCATGCATCTGTGTTTTCCCCTCCCCCCCCCAGATCTAATTCTGCCCAACAATGTGAACCCACTTTAATTCCTTTGAGGCTGTTTGGTTTTAAATATGCTCCAGGATGTTGACAGTTCAGTTTGGAGCAACTTTCCTATGTTCTTGTTTCTAATATCCTACGGTTGTTTTGTATTCCTACTACAAAAATATATGTGAGGTGAATTTTTCCTGATGCTTCTGTATTCATGCCTCAGATAGGAACTCTATACTGAGCCATCGTGTTTACAGCATGACTATAGAATTTTGGTATTTTTCCTGGGGCTCATTTTTTTTCACTCAGCTTATCACTGAAAACCCTTTGAAAAATTTCGCCAGCATAAATGGTCAGCACTTTAGGGAGGAACTGGGCTCTTTTGAAAATGACTAGCTTGGCTGAGACATGACTTTGTTCTTTAGTGTTCTGGTCCGCCAGATAAACAATTTTTGCCTTCATCATGATCCAAAGAAATGAAATCTCCTTGAAGTCAGTGAGCAATTCATTTGAAAATTAGTTCTATGAAAAGCAGAGTAATTTGAGAAACTGGGCTGCAGATAGTATTTGAATACAGCAGGCACATACAATGCCAACTTTGTTGTTTGAATTATAGTCTTGATATGTGAGTGCATGTACATATGTGTAAGAGGAAGTATGGGAAATATACACTTAAATTCTTTGTTTCAGTAATTTTGGACATACAGGAAACCTCTTATTTGTTTTTAAAATGTTTGTGTGTATATAACTGCATGTATATCAAAACCAATGCTCAGGGAGCTCTCCAGTGCTTCTGTCTATTTATATCAAAACTATGCTTTATTTATGTTTGTTTGTACTATGATTCCCACTGGAGGCAGATGATATGCCAGAAGAACATTTTTGAGCATGAGTTTTAAGAATATAAAGCATAGTAAAATAAAGGATATCGTACATTGGAAAGAAACTAAGACTTGGGGGCAATCTCATCCCACAAATTTGTAGCCATGACTAAATTCAGAAAGAAAATGATAGCCATGAAGTTATTTTTTTGCTATGTAGCAGACATCAAAATTTAAAAAAAAATGTTCTGAACACCTCCAGTAATTGAAGATGATGAGACATGAATCATTTAATTTCTGTGTCTCCCCATATGAATCTCTTGTTACAAAAGTGTTTAGCCCAGCCTTTGGACTCCCTTCCTAGAGATTTCCACAGAGGAGTCTCCAAAGGGTTCATTCCACAGAGAAATATGATCAGCAAGGGAGGCAATGAGGAAGAATTTTAGGAGGCATTGTCACAGCTGCCTACTATAAACACAAAGATTTCTGGGAGAAAGAAAATGGAAAGTTTCCACTGACGAGATTAGTAAACTGCAGATTGTTTTACATATATAATCTTGCATCATTTTGTTGGTTGTAGCTCACCCTAAAAAGACGGACTACTAAAAACCCAGCAGGCTCTTAGAGGGTTTGACTCTGAGCAGAGTGGGAAAGGATGGGAGAGAGCTACTCAGAAAAGGGGTCATTGTGAAGAGCTCTGGGTTTAAAGTTCATGGTAAGCCTATCTTTCAGAGGCAGAAATACAGCAATGAGCAATTCCGTGTTATTGCCTGGACGTGTCAAGAGATTATGTTGGCAAGACAGAACTCCTATTCTCTGTCATACCCTGTATTTACAGAAATGCACAGACACATATGCATGCATATATGAAACACAAATATACGTGTTTATAAAGAACCATAGCTCTCACAAGTGGTTTCTTTTCATATGACTTTCCCTTGCATATCAGTTCCAACCACATGAGTGGCATGGTTGACACACGCCTTGGCATCTCTTCTATGGCTCCTCCTTATGGTTTTGCCTATAAGGAGTCTATATTAAGATATTTGGTAATACTGTGACGAAAGTGTCATTTGGGATTTCAATTATGGGAATAACAATATAGTTGTCATGCAACCACACACCAAACTTATCAAAATATTTTAAAACATTAGACTCACTGATCACAATAAGACACAACGTCAATTAGTCAACAACACAACTTTATTATCAGCGGCCAGGACATGGCTGAGATCTTTGTATCCATACTTCATTTCCTATTTGTTAACTTATCTTTAGATGAGTACCTGTTTAATTGTAGAGGCAAATGAATAGGTTTAGGATAATAAGAAAAGAAATTACCCTAAAGGGAAAAGGAAAAACTTAAAGTATGATCCAAGAATAGTTCTCCCCAGTTTTGAGGGAGTGGTACTTGCGAATTCCAAGGAAACAGATGATAAGTAAAATGATATGCTTTGCTGTGGATTATCATGACAGTGACTTTTGTCATCTTTACCAGGATGCTGTGTAAGGAGACAACTGGATCTTGTGTGTATCAACATAATCAACACTTTTAAGAAAAAAATCCCTTATAGTGTCCTTGTCACATGTGCTTTTTGCTAGAGAAGCTAAATACCAAAATACCTTCATTGATTTACTATTTAAGCAAAGGTGGCAGGATAAATAAATTGTAATACTGCCATCTGGCCTGGAATTCCCCACAGGGAGAAAACTATCTTTGTTTAGAAAAATACCTTGATATTCTGCTTTAGATGTGTGAGCCCTGAGGACATGTTCTGAAAGAATTCTCCAAGAGGAAAAGAAAAGGTTTACTTCTCTGTTGAAAAACGTAATAAGAATTTAAAAGCAAACACGAAATGGAGAGGGCAGAGAGCCAAACCTCATTCCCTTCAAAGTACGTAAAGATAGATTACAATGGTGATATGGTGGGAACAAGGCAGCGTGGCAGGAAACTGGAAATCTTGAAATTGTGGTTTCTAAAAATTTCTGGGGACCAATAGAGTTGGAAGAAAAGGACTATTTGATATTCAGGATTAAATAGTTTGAGTACCACTGCTGCCTGGCAAACATCTTGGTGAATTATGCTGCCCCTACAAACTATTTGGATTCATGATATTTTGGAGAAATCAGAAACGGATGATGCACCCACAGTTCACCACAGGGTAGAAAGTTATTACCAAATAGGAGATGAGTCATTCAGGACGGTGAGGGTTCAGTGGGACTCACCCACCCATGGATGCACACATGAGAATGTCAAGGTACTGGAATCTTGTTACAAACCTCAAAATTACTACCTAGGAAGAAGTAATGTTACAAAAAACAAAGAAATCTAGAGTGAATGAGAACTTGAGATAAAACCAGTTACCCTAATCTTGATTGTTCAGAATGGGCTTGATATGAGATTGAATGATTTCTAAGTAGCTTCTTGGACAACTGCAAGTAAGAAAAGAATGAGGAGGACATGCACATACATGTAGGCAAAGCAAAGCTGTTACAAGTGGATCAAGTGTATAAGATAATGAGATAAGGGATGGGTAACACACTGGGAAGCCTGTGGTGACCTATTTCTCTGGTCTTCTATGGTGGTCTGAATGTAAAATGCCTGCGTAAGCTCATGTGCTTGAGGGTTTAGTCCTCTGCTGTAGAACTGCTCGGGAAGGCTGTGTAACCTTTGGGAAGGCCAGAGCTTTGCTGGAGGAAGGGTATCAATGCAGACAGAACTTACAGTTTTATAACTGGCCCTACTTGGTGTATCTGCCTTTACTTCCTGTCTGCCAGTACTGATGTGGCCTCAGTTTCCCACTCTAGCCTGCCATGCCTTCCCCATTGTGATGGTTAGGTTTTGTTGTCAACTTGGATCTTTTTAATTATCTTGGGTAGGTCTCTGAGGATGTTTACAGGAAGGCAGCCTCAAAGCAAGGGGCAGGATGTAAAGAAGCTCAAAGAAGCTGGAAGTAAACATCTTTTCCTGTGTGGGCAGTACAGGAAGGAAATTTCAGAGACTCAGTAAGCTATTAAGTCTGAGGAAGGGCTGTAAGACCCAGCTCTAAGGCTATATAAAGGGGAAGAGATTCTCTCCTTGGCCCTCCTGCCTGTTTGCTATTGTGTGTGTGGTGTAGGTGATGGGTTTTTCTCTCTGCTTGGACCTGTGAAAGAGGGCCAGCCTCTTTTGTTGCTACAGAACTTCCCCTCAATCTGTAGTTTCAATAAATACTTTCCTCCCCAAAACTGTGCCTGGTTTGAAGATTCATCCCAGCGGCGTGTGGCTGACTATGACACCCACGATGACAGACTCAACACATTGGAGCTGTAAATCCGATTAAATCTTTTCCCAGGTGCTTTATTCCAGCAATGAGAAAGTAACTGCTATACACTGAATGTGCATATACTGTATATGTCAGGAAATGTGCACCTTCTAGAGAATCAATTACCTTTATATAAAGTCTTTTCCTAACCATTTATAAACAAAAAAAACTCTTCCATCAGGCACTAAGTTCAAGACTAGCCTGGTTTATATAATGAGTTCAAGATGAGTCTGGACTACAGCGTAAGCTTGAGGCCAATCTGTAGATTTAGATCAGATCCTGTCTCCAAAAAAGAAAAAAAAAACTATATATGGCTGGGAGCATGGTTCAATGGATAACATATTTGTTACTTTTGACCGAGAACCAGAGATTAATTCTCAGACCTCTACGTAAAAAGCTAGAAACCATACCAGGCTTCTCTGATATCGGCACGGTGATGGCGAAATAGGAATCACAGACAGAAAATCTTGGAAATTACTTGTAGGCACAGCAGAAAGAACAGTGAGAAAGACTGACCAAAAACCCCACTTTAAATGGAGAGGAATAGTGAGGAGCCACCCAAAACTTGTCCTCTGACCTCCACATATGTGCCCCCAAATTACACACACACACACACAAATCAATAAACAATAATAAAATTTGTGAAGAAAAAAAAACACAAAAGAAGGGTCCTCTAGTGTACTGAGAAAGGGTATTCACTTACCCACCTCCTCCAAAATTATGTAAAATCTAATTTTTCTAATTAATCCTTTAATGCTCAACATGCAAAATGGTTCTGCTAACTAGACAGAGACTTCCTTAATTCGGGCTCCTTTAAAAGAGCTGATTCTTCTTCCAGGGTCTTCTCTCTCCTTCCCACTATAAAGAAAGAAGTGGGAAGACAAACAGCAAAGGGTTCACAAATGAGGAGGGCCTTCCATGGAGCAGAGCTCAAAAGGAAAAACGAGAGCTTTGAACTTTCAGTGGCAGCAGGACACCAACCAAGAGGGTTCCAAGATGTTAATGAGAATCTGATACTGCACTGTGCCAGCCTTGGAATACCAGCCAAGAGGGTTCTTTTTAAGCAGAAGCCAGGACATCCCCACTGTGCTGGAACAGCGTTTCAGTCAGAGCAGAGGACTGTTGTTGCCCACGGAGCATGTCCTACTGGAACAGCAGCCAGAAGCTGTGGGTCTCTCAGGGCAGGAGTGAGTCTGAGAACAGAAAAAGCTGATTCAGCTGCCACAGCCACAATCAGCTCCACTGGGTCTCACAGGCAGGACTAAGTATGGCTTCAGAGCATTGATGGTTCTGGTGGCATTGAGGAGGCAGGAACAAGCCCAGTGCCCTGAGTTCAAGTTGCTGTGGTCGTTCCTCAAAGGCAAGAATGGTAACGCAAGTACAAGTGGCTCCCAGAGCCAGATATATGACCTCTAAGTCAGAGCTCAGGAAGTTTAAAGAGTTTAATAAGTCTCAATGTCTGACAAATTCTAATGAGTCTGAAATGGCGAAACAATACCCACAGCCTTATATAAACCCATTCAGGCCTGACTGTTTGGGAGCAAGAAAATGATGTGAAAATTACAAAGACCAATCAGAAGAGCCTGTCAGCTCTGAATGGGAAAGTAAGACCTGACCACCCCCCCACAAAAAAATTCCCTCACCAGTTCCATTTTCTTAGTGGCCCTGGCAACTGCCAAGAAGTGTCATTTGTCTACCAAAAGGTTGCAAGAGGTCAGTTATGCCTGGGTTTTTGAAGCTAAGTATGGCACTGTCTCCAATTGCCAACAGGGTAAGGGTAGGGGAAGGGTATGCTTGTTCCTAGGCTTGGTGGTCCTAGGCTGTGAAAATGGTACAGAGAGGGCTCTCACGCCCTACTTGCCACTGCCAGAAGTCTTCTATCACTACCTGGGACCCCTCCTTCCCCTCCTCTAATATCTCAAAACCTTAAAATATGTAGCAATGTCTCGGACATTGGTGGTATGTGCAGGGTGGGAAGGTAACAAGGAATGTTTGAGAAAAAACTAGGAAAATGGCCAAAATGTGATGGAGGCTAGAAAAGAGATAAATTATCTCATATTGCACAAAAGATGTCAAAATATTTCTTACAATAACCAAAAATGAAAATAATGAATCTTTATTCTGTGACTTTCTGTTTTTATCTCTGTAGAGAATATCAAAAATGCTAATTTGGCTATTCTAGCTGGGTATGAAAAGGTATGTAAAGATAGTGATGAAAGAAGGAAAACCTATGTTTATAAACATAATTTAATGAAATATAGAAAGATAGGAGCTCATTAGGATGAAAAATATACCTATTATCCTAAGTATTACTGGCCAGTAAAAAATCTCCAGGTTATATGAGGCCTGGGGGTAAAGATTAAAACAAGGATTTGTATCTAAGACCCTTTACTTAGATTTCTGAAATTGATGCAACACCTCACATGTAAACCTAGGCAATTTATAGATGAATAACCTGGTAAAACCACAGAAATATGAAAATAGTTAGTTGTAATTTTAAACTATTAAGTCTTAAGGTGATTATTGGTACCACTCACAAATTATAGAGTTATTTATAATTTATTTGCTGAACATAATGCACTTACAAAAAGAGTACTTGAAATAAATCAATAAATCTAAACACAGACAACATAACTTTCCCTTTTCCTTTATTTCAGTTAAATTAATTCATTGGTCATTAAGGCATTACTCATAACTGTTATCCTAATTTCTGTGTAGATATAATGAAATCATTCTTAATGTTGCATTTCCTATAGTAAATACATATTTTTAGTGTAAGTAATGTGCCAATGGGTTGAATATATCATCATTGAGCAAACATTAGTTCAAACATTGGTTTGAATTTTACTTGATCTTAAGTTTCTTAACTACTCTGAACTTCAGTTTCTTCACTGATAATAATAATAATGATAATAATAATGCTTTGTTGTTATGGGTACAATAAAAATAAATTTTGTTATACCTGGAATGCAGTAATACTTCATTCCTATCAGCTATTATTAGTTCTCTTATAAGGATTTACCTTCTAGAATGTGATTCAATTACTCTGAGTCATCAAACTCTAGAAAAGGAGCCATGTTCAGACCTTAGATGGAACCTGGGATGTAGGGGCCTAAGTCCACTTCTTGTTCCTGGCAGAAAGCACCCAACCAAAAGCAGCTTATGAAAGGGAAGGGTTTATATTAACTTACAGACTTAAGGGGAGGCACCATCATGGCAGGGGGAAGCCTAGCATGGGCAGAGGCTGGACATCACCTCCTGTCCAACATCATGTGGACAACAGCAGGAGAGTGTGTCAAACACCGGCAAGAGGGAGCTGGCTAGAACACCCATAAGCCTGCCCCCAAAAGTACACACAGTCTCCAGCAGGCCCAAATTGCCACCAGCTGGGAAGCTAGCATTTAGAACAAATGAGTTTATGGGGGACACATAGTTCAAACCACCACAGGTTCCAAACCTAAACATTCTAAAAAAGCAATATATAGAATACAGCTGCTAAAGGCGAATTCCCCTTTTTCTGGGAAAGAGAGCGTATTTACCGTTAATATTGACAATGGCAGGGATATTGTTAGATGCTTCTATAGGAAGCTTAAGTGAAGGTATCAATCATCTGTCCAACGATAATGTATGTTGGCTGATTTGAAAACTGGAGTGTGGGGGCAGGGAGCAGAGTCACAAGTATGTTCCTTATTCTTTCTCACTCATTCATCTTTCTCAGTAGACATTTTTGACTCTAGTTTTTTCTTATGTCCTCACATTTTCAGACTTTAAAAAAAAAGAACTTGAGCTATTTCAAATGCCAGATTTATTTTTATGGTATTCATTTAATAATAACTTACTAAATATTTAAATAAAATTAAATTCCTGTTACCGTATTAGATATAGAAATTTGGCAATCAGCAAGAAAGACATAGTCCTTGTCCTCTGGGAGTTTCCCATTTAGTTAGAAACACAGAAGAATGAATAAGAAATTGTTATAGAATGCTGAATTATTGCCCTAGAAAAACTGTTCCTAGTAGAGTCAAAGGAATAACCTAACTGGGATATTAGGGGAAACCACATACCATAATCAGAGCCCAGCAAAGAGGACAAGGTATTGGAAACAGTGTCAAGAAAATGCAAAAGAAAATGTCCAGAGGCAAAGACCCCAGGCCAAAAAGGGAAATCTGTGAGGTCAAAGATGGAATTACCTGGAGGCTACATCACAAAGAGACCAAGTTGTTACTGTGTAGCCTTTTCTTTCTTTGAGGACAGTGGTGACCTTTAACTGGCCTTTGAACAGGGATCTATCTATCTATCTATCTATCTATCTATCTATCTATCTATCTATCTATCTATCTATCTGGGCAGTCACTTGGCTATAGAACATTGTTTGGAGAAGCAGAGGAAAAATGTGACAACAAGGAGCTTTGGTAAGATCTAGCTTTAGGGTCTTTGGGAAACACATTAGCTATAGCAATTAGTTGGGACATAGAAAGATAGTTGTATGGGAGAATTTGCTAGGTCTTTTCATGTCCAAGCTTAGCTATCCGGAATGCAACAGATTATAGTGGCCTACGTACAGGGAGAGATCTGACCACCAGAAGAGAAAAATATTCATTCAGCTGCTCATATATGTTAGTTTTTGAGAACCCAAGTATCTAGGTATTCAGATGAATATTGTAGGAGGCGGAGAGTGGGTGATTGTTGATACTCTACCTGGTCACTTGTTTACATTGATCATTTTTTCTTGGAATTAGAATATATAGAGACATGTTAAGACTAATCCAAAAATGAAAAGTTGAATGTTTTCCTAAATTCTTGAATATGATTGGCACAAGTTTTAAATAATGAGTTAATGACATTGTTAAACAAGTTGATTCTCACTTAGAAAAGCTTGTAGTTCATCTTGATTAAACCAGATCCATCTTGCTGGATGCAAATGGATGGTTCTGTGTGTTATCTAAATGACACAAGGCACATTGTACTTATTTTTCTAGAGGTTTGCTGTAGCCATACTGGCATTTACTTTTTGTGATGTGCACAATATATCCAGTCAAAGAGCCAATGGAAAAAATTGTGTTTCCACTGCATACAGATGATTTCATTAATGCAAAATAAAAAGTTCATACTTTTTTGCCTAGAATACAACATTAGGAAGCTATTGCCAAGTAGTGAAATTGAAACAGACGTGATAAAGGAACCTTCTAAAATGATTTAGAATTCCTTCATGGTCATGGTCATGGTCATGGTTATGGTTGGAAGTCAAGTGTTATCCAAGGAAGCCTTGTCCAGCTGAGTAAGTCCCACAGAGCTCTCAGCCTTTACTGGTGTTTAAAATGCTTGGAAAAGAAAATGTAGTATGTATTATTTAAGAAGATGCTGTCACTTAGCTCTAGATGTATAGCTTTTGGTTTCAATTCCTGAAATAGTTTAGTTTCACCCTATACATGTAACAGTATCTGTGGATAGGGTATATTGTTAGCATTCTGGAACAGTACAGAGGTGGCATTTGACAGTGTGACTTCCTTACATTCAACCTGTTCTTACTTGACTTGGCCACCACAACATATAGAAGAAGATAGAAGTCATTCTTTCAAAGGATTAACCACAATTCTCTCCTTTAAAATTCACCTAAAGCAAATTTCTGGAATTCTTTGACACAAAACCTATTTAAATAATGGGATACATACATTTGCTGAAATATTTATGATTATAGACTTGAGAAAGGAAAGGGGAAATGGAGAAGATGGAAGAGATTAAGAGAGTGGTAAGTGGTATCAGAGAAATTAAATAGATTTATGAGGTATGCATTTTTTGAGAATTGACTTAACCTTTGTGAAAATATCAAAGATGTTCCTGATGATAGAAGAATCCTTTTGTGAACTGTAGGTCAAATGATTAAAAGTCATTCAATATTGTATTAGCACTCTGATTTAGAAAAATAGAACTCACAATCAAAATAAGATATGTACACACTAGCTGTGAAATTATAGATAAACTAACTTTGTGAATCAGTTTCTTTATCTTGGAAAAACAAATAACAAAGTGTTATTGTTGATATTTCAAGTTGTATCATGTTGTCTACATATTTTAAACACAGGTAGTAGGCTACCTGCCTGATACCACTTAAAACCAACAACTGAGCAAGGTCTATTACTTTATGGTAAATAAATTAGAAAAAAATGTTCCATTATCCTAAAGTTTCCTCGATGTTCTAAACAGTGCCACTTGCTTGAGACCAAATATTCAAACATCAGGGCCTATCAGGGCCACATCCAAACTACAACAGTAGACTTATATGATAGTGCCAGTGTTGTATAGAAAATTCTTCCAAATTGAAATAATTCCTCTTGAAGGATGGAGGGAGTCAAGAAGTCAACAAGTCTAGGAGAGCTAATCCTTTAAAAGCTCACAGGCCAACTCCCCAAGGTAACAGGAGCAGCATACAACTGTTGAGGGGCAGGCTGTGAACAGTGTCATGCAGCAATTTTCTTGAAACTGAAACACTCCCTCCTGAGGGGAGAAGGGAGGTACAGGAGGATCAAAGATCAAGTCTGGGATACCTGAACCTCAAACGACCCCCCAAGGTGATATAAGGGGTAAACAACTGCTTGAGGGGGAGACTGATCACCTGAGCTGCTTGCCAACTGTGCAGTGTTCTGGAGACATGTGGCTTCCGTGAGTCATCACCTATGCGGGCTGTGGGGGGCTTTGATTCCTCCATGCTCCTGTAAACAACCCTTCACCCTACTCTGTAGGTAACCCCAAGAAACTCAACGGTTCACCAAAACTTGTATTGGTGCAATCATGCTTTGGTCTGTCATCTATTTCCTTTATCTGAGATAAAGAGATGTGTGCTCACATCTCCCTAAGGGGGGAAAAAAAGCTTACAGGACACCTAGTCTAAGTAATAAGCCTGAATTTTGGCTTTTGGGATGCCAAGCATGACTTCTCATCTGTTATAAACTGTTCCAGGAAAGCTGAATCCTGCTTTCCATGAATCCCATCATTTAGATTATTTCTCTAAAACAGGACAGGGCAATTGATATGATCTATTAAATAGATTTTCTCTACATTTTGTTTTATATTCACCTTATTCATGATGAAATATTTTTTGTACCACCTGAGACCTATTTGTTTCTCAGATGGAGATAATTCAATTTTCAAGTCAGTATCAGCCTTTGATGGATATTTCTTATCAGTTCTGTCGCATCTTTCCTGAATATTCTGTAACTTCTACAGGACCATTTTCCAAGTCACTGTAGGCTGAATCTTAAGGACTTAAAATGGAGCTAATATGAATCGAGTTGAGATCTGAATTTATTTTTATTTATTTGCAAGTAGAGAGAGAGAGACAGAAAGAGAGAAACAGAGAGAGAATGGGCATGCTAGGTCCTTTAGCCACTGCAAACAAACTCGAGATGCATGCACCACTTTGTGCATCTGGCTTTGCATGGGTTCTGGGGAATCAAACTTGTGTCATTAGGTTTTGCCGGCAAGCACCTTAACCACTGTGCCATCTCTCCAGCTAGAGGTATGAGTTTAAAATGTACAAGGCATTGTGAATATATAATATGTTAAAGTGTAAATTTTAAAATCTATTTAAATATTAAACATAATTCACATGTGACTGTTCTCTTTTTTACTTTCATTATAGCATGTGTATATGTGTGTGGTGTACATGCATGCATGCATGAATATTCAAAGGTGTACGTACACACTTGTGTGTGTGCATGCCTGCAAAGTCTAGAGGTTGATGAGGTTGATGACAGGTGTCCCTCAATCACTTTCCTTCTTATCATTCCAGACAGAGTCCTGCACTGAACCTAGAGTTCACCCGTTCAGCTAGACTAGCTAGCCAGAAGGGGCTGGGGATCCATGTGTCTCTCAGGGCTGGGCTCACAGGTGTATGCCATCATGTCTAGCCTGACATTTTCCTTGGGTTCTAGGGTTCCAAAGGCAGCTCATCATCCTTCCTCAGCAAGACCTTTCCCACTCTACTCTGCTCTCTCCCCAACCCCTGTTTACTTAATGAGATGATTTGAAATTTAAAATATGCATATGGTTTGAGTGATACTTATATTGAATAGCTTTATGCCAGAATAATGCCATAGTTAAGCATTATCATTAAATTCTATGTATAATTCATGTGTGGAGGCAGAAGACCATAGAAACTATCTAAATTTGTACTTATACATGACTTATCTACCCATAGTGGTGGAGATGCCTGGTTTCAACCGACATTTCTACAGGGAATGGCTACACATGTTAGATCAATGCCCAAAAGAACAGATCAAAAATAGATTGGTGAAAAATGTAAGTTTTAGACTTGAAGCAGGCCACAACTTAACAAGAAATAAAAGACAGTAAAGTAAGTGCAGGATTCTGCTGTCAGTTCTCCCTGAAGGCAACTGGTGACTCCTAAGTTGCCAATGTGCAGAGTGAGGCAGAGTGAGGCCCTGAGAGAAAAAAAAATCTACTAAAAAAAGTAAGAGACAAGCAGAAAAAGCAGATATTCTTCAATTCCAAAATTTGTCTCCTGATGCTGAAGAGATAAAAGCTGGGACTAAGTGTTCACCAAGCCTCATGGATGGAAACCTGGGAAGGCAGCCCTCAAGCAAAGGCCAAACAGGAAATAGACTAGCCTCCACTGGATTAATGTAATTATCTTAATATTTATATTCTTTCCAGAGACAAAAGTCCTTTAAGAAGTAAAAAATGGCTGTCATAAGAATATTTCTATATTTAGTGTTCAGGATTCAATAACCAAATTATCAGAAATGACAGAAAACAAAACCAAATTATCAAAAGAAAGAGGAAAAGTAGTAAAAAAGGACAGTTGTGGTGAGAATATTAACACAGGTCTCAGTGTAGAGGGAAGTTAATTATACTTATAATCAATGAAATGTATCAAAGGATTAACAATTTCAACCAAAAGCAAAAATACATTTAAAACTAAAATGCAAATCAAAACACTAACATTGACAATTGATGGATGGTCATAATAGCATCTACTCTGAAGTAGATGAAGTAGACGCTGTTGACTTCATCATCTTTAACTATGAAGATACAGTTTTATGGACTGAAATATTCTATCTTAGTATAATTTTCATGTATACCTATGTTCGCTATGTCTAGTGTCTGAATAGTTGTATCTTCCCAGTATTCACACCTTGAAACCCAACCACCAATGTGATGGTATTAGGAGGTGAGGCCTTGGACAAGTGACAATGTCATGAGAAGAAACCATCTTGGATGAAATCAGTGCCCTTAAAACAGGCCCCAAGAGGTTCCTTGTTCCTCTCATCACCTGAGGGGAGAAGTGCTAGAGGAGCCCATCTGTACAAAGGGAGCCTTCAGTCGGCACAGACTGTGACACTGCCTTGATTTAGGACTTCCTAGGCCCAAAACTAAGAAATAAAATTTTGTTGTTGTTTGTTAGCTCGTGAGTTCATGTTACAACATCCCAAACAGACTAAGATTACATATATAATATGTATATATAAATACATAAATATATATGTGTGTATATATATTCTACTATCATAAGGATGAATATTTTTTTTAAAATCAGTTAAAGAAAATAATTAATTTAGTTTTTAAGTCCTCTCTGTTCTTGTATTCTGATATCAAATATCAGATATTAAGAATATCTGATTTTTGGTATATGTATCCTATTATTTTTCAGTATTTTATTTGCAAGAAGAGAGAGAAAGAGAGAGAGAGAGAGAGAGAGAGAGAGAGAGAGAGAGAGAGAGAGGAGAATGAGGATGGGTGTGCCTCTGCAAATGAATCCCAGATACATGTGCCACGTTGTGAATCTGGCTTTACATGGTTACTGGGGAATTGAACCTGGGGCATTAGGCTTTCCAGGCAAGCACATTAACCACTGAGCCACCTCTCTTGCCCAGAATTCTATCAGTGTTTAAAAGAGTAGTGTTGTAATTTTCTGTGGTATTTATGCATGTCTGTTTCTTATTTCATTTCTATAATTTTTTGCTATTTTAATTTTAAAACTATAATCAGGAAGTCAGTATTGGATCATTGTTATATCTTCCTGATAAATTGACCATAGATCAGAACTACTTATTATTATGACATAATCATGTTTATCCCTGGTCATATTTCTATTTGAAACTTACTTTACATAACCATAATACAGTCATCCCAGCTTTCATTTAGCCCTAGCATTTAATATAATTTTAAATATTATTTTGCATTCCATCTACCTAACTATATATACTTACTTTATTTCATTTATTTTAAGGTTGTATATATAGATATAGATATAGATATAGATATAGATATAGATATAGATATAGATATAGATATAGATATAGATATAGATATAGATATAGTGTGTGTACATGTAATATTCGAACCCTTTATTAGTTCATTTTTCCACTCAAGCTTGCTTTTTCACATACATGTGCAGCCCAGTATTCTAGGGAAACCTCAAGGAAGAGCAAGCTAATGCATCTCATTGACATCCACCTATTGACATGCACCTACTTAATCCACTGTGTGGAGTTACTTGTTGAAGCTAAATAAGGATTACCTATGTGAGTTTATTAAATGGAAGTCCCACTGGAAACATGATCAACCAAGAAAGCAACTATGAAATTTGCAATGCCTATTTTAATGAAAATAAGTAGCTCTTTCCAAAGTTAACAGTATTTAAGAAAATAATTCTTGCACGTTGATACTCTCTTTGAAGAAACTCTAATAGTGCTATTTCACTCACTGTAATGGAGGATTCACATTTATTCCAGCTGAAGAATCATCCATCTCTGCCACCACAGACACACTGTTCTTTAGTTCACTGGGTGTGCATGCTATCGTTAGCTGGAGTAGCAATTTTCTGGTGATTGTAAAACAAGTTCATCATTAATATAGTTATTTAGAGCTTTTTAAAATGATCTCACATTCTAGGTATACTTTGAATGGCCCAGGTGTGTGTAATTTTCTTGCCGATGTATCTCTACGTCAGTGGGTAGACAGCTATACAAAATTTTTAGCCCCTGTCATGAATTTATTATGTAACATTTGGCCATTTCTCATTGAAGAATAACATCTCCTTAGGCAAATCTGGTGATCTATCCCTAGCCAAGAACCTTTATAACTTACTTTCAGATCTATCACTAAGAGTTTTACCAATGAAAATTAACCTGCTGTCATAGTATGGCTTTTGCCTTTGGGCATAACATGATTATTCCATTACCTTTTTGGAGTAGAGATTACCTTGGCTCAGTAGCCAAGGCAACTGTTTGGCACTACGGTGGTAATGGTTAGTAATGTGATCGAACTATCTGAAGTGAATACATGTTCATATATCTCCAAGGAATTTTTAATGTGACACACATATCTGTCATCTCCTGGGTTAAAATTTGTAATTCGTCCCTCAAACTGTGAAATGTTTCTCTTCATAAAGATCATCACAAGGCACCAAAAATTAGAGCCTTTGGATTTATTTAGCAAATTGCTGGATTGACACTTATGACATTTAAGCAATGTAATCATGAATGAGTATTTCAAGTTCTAGATCTTGCAATCATGGAAACAAGTAGAAAATGAGTGAATTCACTTTTCTTACAGGTATGCCTCCTTTAGGAAACTTACTGTCTTGTTTTAACACTTTATAGGGGTTATGTACTCCGTCCTCTCTGTGATGAATTCTAGTTGATATATATATATATATAGTTTCTTTGCACAGTATACATCACTGAGTATTTACATATGGTAGCCTAGATTCTAATAGTGGATATTCTCTAAGAAAAGATTAATCATTTTAATAATCTATATCATTGCAAATTTCTAATTAAATGGATTATTTGCATTTAGAACAATAGGTCTAGAAATTAGAATGACCCTCAAGAGAGAGCTTTTTATTGAGATGTCAGCAAGTATTCTGATAGCAGATGTTTAGCAGAGCTCACTAAGCAATCTTCTGTGTTATTTATTGTCAGGGCCTTTTAAACTGAACTGTCTTTGCTGTCCTGAAAATAAGTGCTTCAAAATTTTCCCCAAGGCTGAAATATACAGAAAATAAATCTTGACTACATCAGTCAATAGTTCTTTATTTTAACTTAGAACTATTTAGATGAAAGAAGTTACAAAATATGTAGGTTTCGACTCTTGTAGAACTTTTAATAAATTAAATCAAAACTTAACTGTAAAGCATTTGCTTTTAATATTACTTTTATACAAAGTAGATACTTACACTGTTTACTGGGATTTACCAACAAACCTGAAGAATTTCCCAACTTCAAGCCATCACTTGGCAGGGTGCCTGGACTTATCTAAATTTTTTAGTGTAAATGGAATTGCTCTATAATTTCACTTCAGTTAAAACCCCTCAAAAGGATTCCTGTTCCCTAGAATGCCATTCTTGCTTTGCATCAAATAAATATAAGCATTTCTATTATAATTCAGGCAGTATTTCCCCCTGAAGCCTCTCTCTGGAATTCCCTATGTTTAGAAGGTAATAGATAGTATCTTCAAAAGCATCATCCTTTATGAAATTCCTTTCCAATCCTGACAATCTTCCCTGTAATTTCTTCTTAACTAAATTACTTTTAATTACATTCCTGTTTGCTTTCCACCTCATCTTCTGAATTAAATTTCACGTTAATATGATGTGTCCAAGCAAGCCATATAGTTTTATTACTTTTCATTCCGTATTTTTCTTAACAGAAATGTTAATGGCTGAAATGTTATTCTTGCTGCTCTTCCCTTGCACCAAAGGACATTTTAAATGCAACTTCTGAGAGTACTGTAAAAATGTTCAGACATCTGTCCCATAGTAGCTAACACAACACTGGAACTTGATATGGGAACAAAATGGCCTTTCTCCAAATCAGTAGTACCTGGAGAGAAGGAAAAGACTACCTTAGCATCCAAAACCAGAAGTGTATTTAGAACAGATGGGGAAAGAGTAGGTAAAGCAGTTTCTCTTGCTGGGTAACAGAGTACTACAAACTTAGAAGCTTAAAAGATCACCTGTACATGAGTTCATGATTCTGTATATCAGAAGTGTGGTACTACATAGCTGTTCACTTTTTAGGGTGTAATGAAGCTATGTCATCATGGTCCAGGGCCAGTTAGGCATGGAAGAAAGTCACCTCCAATCTCCTGGTGGCAGGACTGAGAGCCATTTCATCATATGTGCATAGCATGTGTGGTGCTGTGTACAGCGTGGTGTTTCTAGTGTGCTAATAATGCAGCCCCGTGAGCTTGTCTTCTGGGACCAAAAAGACCATGGTGGGCTCCCTTCTCTATTCACCTGCCTGTTTTGTTTTATTTTCTTTTTATTTTTAATTTGTTTGAGAAAGAGTCTCCTACAAATTGCAGAGATTTCTGTTCATCAGCCTTGTCTGCAAGCAGTTTTCATGAGTTCTGGGGATTCAAAATCCTTTGGTCTCAGGCCCCCTCAGGTCCTCATACTGTGAAAGAAGGGCACTTAGCTACTGAGCCATCACCCTGGCCAAGTGCATGGATGCCCTCTTTTCATAAACGTGACGTCTATGTTTCCTTGCTAGAGGCAGCCAAGTGACATTTTTAGTCCTTGAAGGATTTCAGTATCCATTATTTGGCCCATGGCCCCCTCCACTTTCAGGCTACAATTATACCTCAACTCTTTGTTTCTTCAATGTCCTCCATTCCTGGCTTCACAGACCCAGATTTAGAAGGCCAATGTGATTAGGCTTATTTAGTGAATATCCCTGTTTTAAGGTCAACTTATTTGGGACCTTAATTATATCTACTACATCTGCAATGTCTATTAGCCAATAATGGGACATAATCATGAGAGTGATGTTTCCAAAAATGACAGGTTCCATCCATTTCAGAAGATATTATGTAAGGGATAACACTGGAAATCATTGGAGAATTGCTCACCACGGAGAACAAATATAAATTTCAGATTATTGAAAAAAAATCCCTGTAACTAACTTTTTATTTTTTCAGACAATGCCAAAATGACCATTTACTATAAAGCAGGATAACGTTGATATTTACATGACTACTAAATATCAAAAAGCAATTTTAGCCATAGCAGAAGTAAAATGAAAATCATAAAAATATTCATAGACATATAAACCACTGTAGTCCTCATTTTGAATGGTTTTCTTATAAATTCTCAATCTATTACATCATACTATTTTCAGTTAGTCCTCCATAGCTAAGGTGCTAATGAATGCAGCAGAATTTCAGTACCTTGTCATATGCTGCCATTTCTGCCATCACCTCAGGCCCCAGGGAATTAGCTATTTGAAGAAAGGTCAGAGGGCCTGCAATGGTGTCTGAGCTTGCATGTGAAATGACACTGTCTTGACTCAATGCTAAATGTCCTGGAAAAGAGAAAAGTGAGTAATCACAGCTCCAAGTACTAAATTTGAAAGAGAAAGCAGGGTGGGGAAAGTGCCATCGTGTTAATAATGATGCAAAAACTCCCCACTCTAGCACCCTAAGAATCACTGAAAGGAAAAATAATAATAATCAAATCCATTAGAAAATTCTTCAATGTTAACTTCAACTTTTATTTAATACTAATTATATAGACAATTTTTATTTTATATTGACAATTTATGAAGAAGAGATTTCAGTCATTTCAAATACAATTATATGTAAATATTGTGAGTCCTCACTTAAAAAATACTTTATTCATTTATTTGCAAGGGAAGAGAGAGAATATGAATGAATGAATGAACATGGACACATCAGAGCTTAGTGCCCCTGCAGCTGTAAGTGGGTATTGGGGAATCAACCATAGGGAGTCAGGCTTTCCAAGCAAGTGACTTTAACTGCTGAGCCTTTTTCTCCCCACTCCTTCCCCCACTCCACAGAGGAGCAGTGTCGTAGTCAGCCACACACCGCTGGGATGAGTCTTCAAATCAGGCACAATTTGGGGGAGGAGGGTATTTATTGAAATGACTTCCTTAACAGCGAAAGAGGCTGTTCATCTTTCACAGGTCTGAGCAGAGAGAAAAACCCATCACCAGCATCACACACACAAAACAGCAAACAGGCAGGAGGATAAGGAGAGAATTTCTTCCCCTTTATATAGGCTTAGGATGGGGGACTTACAACACTTCCCCAGACTTAACGGCTTCCTGAGTCTCTGGAATTTCCTTCCTGCACTACCCACACAGGAAAGGATGTTTACTTCTAGCTTCTTTGAACTTCTTTACATCCTGCCCCCTACTGAGAAACTGCCTTCCTGTAAATATCCTCAGAGACCCACCCAAGATAATTAAAAAGATCAAGTTGACAACAAAACCTAACCATCACAGTCCTCCTCTTTATAGATGGTCCTTCCTCTGTTAATTGTCTCATTCCTTTTGTCCTTCTCTGTCCTCCATGTCCAAATGTTGATGGTTCCTGTTGTGGAGTGGATTCTTCTGAATTGAAATATTCTCTCTTGAAGAGAGGCAGGAGGCTCAGGTTGAGGAAGTCAAGTCTGGGAGACCTGAAACTTCAAGGTCACACAACCACTCCCCAAGGTTATGTTAACTAAAAATATTCCTTCCTGTGTGGGGTGGGGGAAGGTAGGAAGAAAGCTCCAGAAACTCAGAAAGTCCACAAGTCTGGGAAAGGGTGATAAGAACCTGCCCTAAGGCTATATAAAGGAGAAACAACTGCTTGGGGAGGAGAGTCCCCAACAGAGCTGCCTGCATGTAATGAGGTATGAAGTATGATCAAGGCTCTCCAACCACCTGTTACTGACCTTTGTTGTCTGTGCCCTAACTGGGTAAAAGACATGTGTTCGTATCTCCCCATGGAAAAGGTTCCCACTATGGAAGATGAAATCTAACAAAGAAACTAGCCCAGATGATACACTAAGACACAGCTTCTACTGTACAAGGTTTACCAGGGAGACTCCATGACCCTGAGTCTCCTTTCTCTCCATACAGCTGCACCTGCTTGTATTGGGTTAGTACAGCCATGGGCACAAACACCCCTAAACAAATAGCTTTCTGTTCTAGTTTATTCGTTCTTATCAGTGACTGATTGTTAAGGAATTTTCTGTTTGTGCACCAAAATCATGTAACCTTAGAAACTTGCAACCCACCAATAGTGTAAAGAATTCAAGGTGATGTCAGACTGCCTGTTGTATTTGTCTGTAAAACTCCTGAGCTATCAGAGCTCAGCCCTCAGGCTTTGGAAGTTATTCTCCTGAGTCCATGTGGACATGAATAAACTTCCTGATTCTCCACTCTGTCTCTGGTGCTGGTTCTGTGAACTTGAGTTTTCTGTAACACTGCCACAACTCAGAAGAGTGCAGGTCTTGTGGGAATACCAGTAACCACTGTGGGGCCATGAATGCACCAGTTGTTTCATGACAGAGGACAATGCCCCAAAGTAAGCCTTTGCACCATGTGCTTCTCACGTCCTCACAATCTTCTTCTGCCATGTTCACTGAGCTTTCGAAGGCATGATAGATATCTTGTTCAGGGTTGAGCTCTCAAAAGCCTCTTATTTCCTGCTATGAACAAACCCTAATGTTAATGCCAAACTCATTTTAGTTGCTATGAGAACCTAATATCAATCTGAAAATCCTCATTTGTCTAAAACAACACAAACATAACCACCTGTAAATGCCTGTGCTGAAGTGAAGCTAAGAAAATCATCCTTATTCCACACCCTCTAGCATTTCCTAGGGTATGCCTGCAGAGTGGCTGATGGAAGGATTTTCAGACATCTTGCAAATTGTTGATAAATATTCTCTTAGATTTGAAAGAAGCTTTTTTCTATATTTCAGAAATTGGATTACTTCCAGTCTCAAGAGACACCTATGCAGCCTCTCAACAGCTGGGAACCACTGGTGTTTGGTCCTTTTACTGAGTCATGTATGCAAACCTTCTTGCGACTGTTGATCCAGAGTTTCTGCTCAAAGTCCCCTGCCCCCCCAATCCATGAAAAAGATCATTCTTCATAAAAGGGGGAAAATGAAATCAGAAACATTTGGCAATTTGCACAAAGTAGAAGTTGGCAGAGTAGAAAATGTTTGAATTCATGATCCCCTAAATATGTAAGGCTCATCAACCAGTAGAAAGCATGAAGACACAAAGCATATGAAGGAATATTAATGGCCTTGACCTCTATTTCTATGCTCAATTAGTACTTTGAGTATGGTTATTTGACAGCATAAAATATAATACTTACATGTTGTGATACGAAGTGCCCATTATTAGTGTAAGTTAACACTTTTCATCAGGAAAATAGCCTTCTTGTATGAAAAATACTGGTATTTATCAAAATTTCTTGCATGTAAATTTTTGCCTCTCAACTCTTTTGTAAATTTAAAACATGTTTTCAAAATTTATTTGTTTGGGTAAGGAACCACAGCCTCTTGCTGCTGCAAATAAACCCCAGATGTTTGGGCTACTTTTTTCATCATTTACGTAGGTGGCTTGGGAACTGAACCCCAGGCCAGCAGGCTTGGTAAACAAGCAATGATAGCTGCCCAGCCATCTTTGCAGCCCAATATCTTCCAATTCTTACGTGTTTTGAATTCATTTGAACTAATACTAAATGATGTGAAATTGTACATTCCAACAGAGAACCTTGGTGATATTTTGAATTATATGAACATTATTCAATGACTAAACAAGGTTAAACATATCTACTTAAATATTTATGAGGATTTTCTTGAAAAAAAAACATTGAAACTCCTTCTTCTAGCTTTTTCAAATACTTATGAGCTAAATTTTTAGTTATATCTTTCATGCAATAGCACACCAGAACTTATTCTTAACTTACTGCTATATTTTAAATGAATTTTCATTTAATTATCATGCCCTCATAAAACCCAAGAACTGAACTCACTCATCCTAGAAAATTAAGAAATAAATAAGTGATATTAGAAATGGTAAAATTGACTTGTTTTATGTATAAGTTTAAATTTTCCTTGTAGCTTATTTAGCTTAAAAATTAGGAATTTGGGTGGGTTTTTTTTCCCTGACATTGAGGCTTCTTGCTTCAGCCATCACAGGCTGGTCAAGGTCTCAACTGTCATTGCTCCTTCTCCATCTCGCTCCAGGGAAGACAGAAAACTTCTTAATGTCAGTAAACTATTATATCTTAGAGTAAACATTAGTGTGAATTCATAGGGTATTTGATAGTTTTAATATAAAGCAAAATCCTAAAGCTTAATTGATTGTACTTTGATTTATTTGCTTATAAGTAAACAGTTAAATTATTTTAAATTACAACTTTCTGATAAAATGAAGTATAACTTTATATGACTCAATAAAACACACCAAGGTTCATAACATTTCATTGCAGAAATGAAAATTCATATACTCTCATTGATACTTTCTGAATGAAAACACTTATATAAAAATTTGGGCTCATCAAATAGCTATGTGTGAGTTGATAGTGTGATAATAATTTTCCATTGAACACAAAAGTAAGAACTTTCCATAGAAAAATTTCTCTTTTTAATTAAATTATGCTAAAACCTGAACAGGGGCATACAGATACATAACTCTTCACCATATTCTATGTGTCATGAGTTGGAATAGTGCCTACATCTCTGTGTGATAGTAGAGTCTTCTCTGTAATTATGTCCAACATGAGAGATAGAGGTTTTAGTTTATTTTAGTTTCTAATTGCATGGTCTTAATTTCAAAGAACAGTATTTCTAGTTAAGACAGAAACCCATGCACAATCCCATTAATAAAACCTCACACTTAGTCCATGTGATTATATAAAATTTTAAAGATTATTATAAAACCCAGTCAAGGAATGGAGGGAAATGATGAGTCTCATGCATTGCGCTATGAAGAGAAATAGTTTTTCCACTTAATAAGTTTAGATCATTTGAAGGGTGTGTGGCTTTTAAGCCAGTAATTTCATTAAAGTATTTGTACTTGTGCACCTAGATATAACAAGTAAAAGGGATTATTGCAAAATTATTTGCGACCTAAAGAAAGCTGTAATAATTTATCAAAAGAGATCAAATATTTTAAAAAGTTATATTTATCCATTTATGCCTTTGTAGTAAAAATTTCATTACTTTTCACTCATTTAAAGCAAAAAGTACACTTACTGATATTAACATGAAACAGAAAAGAATATATGACCTGGTTGAAATAATTTGTTTAAAATAGTGTAACTATGCTTACCAATGTAGAGAAAAAAACTGCAGAGTTATGTTAAACAGGTAACTAGTCATCTCTGGTTTGGAATTGATTTCAAAAAGAGAGAAAGGAAGAGTTCTAGTTTAAAAAAATTTATGTTGTGTGTGTGAGAGAGAGACAGAGAGAGACAGAGAAGAGAGATAGAGACAGAGAGAGACAGAGGGGAGAGAGAGAGAGAGAGAGAGAGAGAGAGAGAGAGAGAGAGAGAGAGAGAGAGAGAGAGAGAGAGAGGCAAGTGGATGTATGGACCCACGTGCACACATGTGGAGGTCAGAAGATAATCTTGAGGACTTAGCCTCTCCTTCTACCCTCTTTGGAGACTAGGTCTCTCTTGGGATTTTATTTTCCACTGTGTACTCCAGTTTAGCTGACCTGTGAGCCTCTCCATTCTCCTGACTATTGCATAGTCACGTTGGGATGCCTGTTGTGTGTACACTTTGTTTCTGGCTTTATGTGAATGCTGGGGAGATTTGATCTCTGATCGGCTTATTTATTGAATGAATAAATTAGTACATAATTGAATGGAAGAATATCTCAAATTATGGCTACTCAAAATTTTTAGAAACAATTCTATCTCAAATCTTTTCATATATACATATGTCTATATCTATCTATCATGGTATATGTATATATATATATGTATATATATAGTGTATGTATTTTGTTCATACAGTGAAGCTAGCCAGTAAAATAAATAAAGCAAACTGCATAAGTGATGTATACACCCTTATAGTAAAAAGCTATTAATTTATCTTTTTGAAAGTGCCATTGATGAGGCCAAAATTGCCTAAAGGAAGAATGGCATTGCACAATGTTCACTACTAAGTAGTCTTTATTTAATTGGCATTTAAGGCATTTTCAAAAGATGGCTAGTCAAAGAGATGTATCGTAGCCTTGTGCTAAGCACAATTTAATTATTTCAGTCCT